>JAJIBD010006862.1:0-111130 GCA_021461705.1 Cryptotis parvus | reverse complement strand
CCAGAGCTGCTGCGGGCACAGCACGAGCCCTGGGTGTGCCAGCCGAGATGCGTTTCGCCCACGCATGGGCGCTGCTCCCCCAGTGTTCCAGGCTGTGCTTTTTACAGGTGAAGGGGAGCTTGTCCCCCCCCCTCCGTCTCCACTCCCATACTCCAGGTTCAGCGTCTGCCTTGCAGAGAGGAGTTTTGTGAAATAATTGTGTTTAGAAAAGAGAGAAGAGGAGAGGAGGAAGGAGCCCCGCTGAAGCAGCAGGGTCGCTGTCCCGATGAGCATTTGGACCTTTTCCCCGCTGCAGATAACAGCCCTTCCGGGAGGCTTTCCCTCGTTAAGGAAAAGGACTTCTGAACTCTGGTGGTCGTCTTTCAGTCTCAGCAAGGCCCCTGATAAGTCTGCTCCTGCTGAATCGCCTCCTGAGGGGGGTCCCGCCTGGGGTCTGGACTCGCCTGGCTGTGGCGATTTTCAGTCCTGGCTCAGCGTTTTGACTTCCTGAAATCCATTGCCAAGGGCGCCCCCTACCTGTCTGCTCGCTCTGTTCCGCGGTAATTTAAAAGCAAAGGCTGGAGGAGGACCTGAGATTTGAACTAGAAAGTTATCCTTCTCCAGCTGTCAGTTTGGTGTGTGTGGTGGTGAGTTGACTGGGGGAGGGGGTTGGGGGGATCTCCCTGGCAGTGCTGGGCAGGGTGCTACCTCAATTCCTGTGCTCAGGGGTCACTCCGGTGGTGCTTAGGGGATTCTGTGGTGCTCAGGATTGAATGGGAGCTCCGTTGTGCAAAGCTTGCACGTCAGTGTACGCTATCTGGTCTGTCTACCCAGCGCGCACACAGGTGTGTGGCCAGGGGTCAGCCTCAGGGCTTCTCAAATGAAAAACAGTGCTCTCCTGCTGAACCCCATCTCCGAGCCTCGGCCAGCCCTACCTTGAGCAAGCTAAGTTACTCTCCCAAGCTCCACTCTCTTGAGCTGGAGACGGGGTCATAGTTACGGCCTTCCCAGATTGCTTACTTGAAAAAGCCGTCACCTCCATATGGAGTGAAAAAGGGCCGCATGTTTTGAGCTCAGGACTCTGCTTTTGCCGGGTGGAAACCATTCTAGGTGGGAGTAAATACAAGCTAGGTGGACTTGGCCCCTTTGGTTTTCGTAGCTGCCCTGGCCCTTTGGTGCTCTTGCAGCTAGGGCTGGAGTGTAAGCGGGCCTCGAGCCACAGCTTTCCGCTGCCCAGAAGGAAAGTTTAATTACGGGTTTCTTCCATGGGGCTAACTCGGGAACCTGTGCGGTTTCGTCATCTCCCTGCCTCCAGTGGTGAACTTTACTCTGCCAGGCTTTGGAGAGTTCTGCCTCTCCCCGTCGCTCTGCGGTGGCTCTTGCTGCGTGACTGGGGGTTGAAGGCGCCCTTGAGTGTCTTGCCTGCTGGGGGGTCATGGCCCTTTAGTGGTGATCCCAGCACACAGGCTTGGGGCGGTGGTGGTGGGGTTTCGACACCTCTCTTGGTGTTCCCATCTCTTTGATTTGGGTCTGGGACTGTGGGTTCTTTGTGAGAACTGCTGCTTGGTAGGTGTGAGGTCATGAGCTCAAGTCCTGATGTTGGCCCACGAGGCAGTCGTGAGCCTGGAAGTGTGCAGCCTCCTATTATCACAGCCAAGAGTTTCTGCACCTTAAAGGGTGTGGTCCTAGCACTTTCACTAAAGTGAGCAAGCACCACCTCCACCAGGCGTGCGGGCACAACCACACCACAGCCAGCGTGTGGGACCCTCAGTCAGTGCAGCAGCAGGAAAGGGGGCGCTCAGAGGGCTGGAGTGTGTTCTTTGTGCGTGAGACCCAGGTTCAGTCCCAGGCACTGCGTTGTCCCAGAGCTCTGTGCTAGGAATAGCTCCCAAGGATGTGGCTCAGCACCCCTCCAAGAGACAGCGGGGAGAGTGAAGAAGAGAGCCATTTTGGATTTACATATAGATTAAATATAACATTTTATAATTTGCTACATTATTGTGGCTGTAAAAATAGTCACTTCAGGACTGGAGTAATAGTACAACGGGAGAGGGCATTTGCCTTGCAGGAGGCTGACCTGGATTCTATCCCTGGCATCCTATATGGTCCTCCAAGTACTGCCAGGAGTAATTCCAAGTGCAGAGCCAGGAATAAGACTTGAGCATCGCCGGTGTAGCTCTCCCCAAAACGAGGGGGCACCTTCTTAGAGGCACCATCCTTTATCAGTTATTTCCTTTATCTATGTAGTATTCTACTTACTTGCTCTTCCTCCTCCTTTACTTGACGTCTCCCTGGAATCCTGTTAACCCACACTGGACCGGCTGGTCTCTAGGTGTTCATAGCTGCTATCCTGTCACTCCTTATTGCTTCCCTAGTTGGACCCCCCTCCTTTTCCTTTATCGACACATACATGTGGTTTGGTGGAACCTAGCTTTAAGGATGGTCCTGTGAAAGGCTGTGAAGGAAAACTCTGCGTCCTTTCCCTGGGCTGTGCTTGGATGCTGGTTGGGTCAGGTGTTAGGCTGAGCGCATTCACAAGAAGAGTCTCTTTGTAACTTGCTCTCCTACTAGAATGTAGTCTAATGGGGAAATAGCATGCAGTCTAGTTCCAAAGAGGCCAGGCTTATCCTGATTCTTTTAGTCCACTGTGACTGATTTTTACACTTGATGTGTTGGTGAAGTGTCCGGAGAGAGCAAGTAGAACAAGTGTTCTTCCGAGCTGTCTTATTTCTACTCCATGTTTTTGGTTACTGGTGAGTCAACAGGGCCCACCCAGGCCCAGGGTAAGGGGATTCGTCTCTGTATCCTCTACAGGGGAAATAAAGCTGTGCTGGGTTTCTGTTCTGTGTGGGCAAATGGGCACCTCCCTTTGTGCAGCATTGAGGCATCTTGATGCTCCCAGCTGAGTCCTTGTTCTCAGTATTTCCGAGTTCTTGAACCCACTTGAGAAAACAAGTAGCTAAATATCCACACACCATAAGATCAAAAGATTGGTTTTCGGCAGATACTCAGTAGATCGAAGGGGGTGGGGAGGGGGAAGAGAGAGAAACATGAGGTTGAGCATCTGGAGGGAAGGTTGTGGGGAGAGTGGGTGGTAGTGTGGCAGCAGTGACGGGTTCTCAGGCCCGTGTGCGCAGAGTCCCAGCAGACCTTGCTGGGGATGGGCTTCTCTGCTGTGGAGACGTGATCTCATTTAAGGATCACCGCACCATATTCCCTTGGTAGCTTGTTATTACCAAAGCCGATTCAAGTTCCTAACAGCTCAGTGGAGGTCGAGGGGAAAGGAATGACCTCATTTCAAATGATGTTAGATATGTTTTGCCCTCATTGAACCCCAGTATTTCATTAAGAATGATTAGGGTCCTGGGAAGATAGCTTAAAGGTCTAGAGCACTTGCTTTGCATGGGGGGTCTCAAGTTTGATCCCCAACACTGCATGGCTCCCCGAGCACCACTGGCCAGGTGTTGCCTCCCCCAATTAATTAAATTACATTAACAAAAAAGAACAGATCTAGGGAGATAGTGTAGCAGAAAGGGCGATTGCCTTGCAAGCAGCCAACCTAGGTTCTCAGTCCCCGCACTCCCCCATGGTCCCTCACGCACCACCTGGAGCAATCCCTGAGCACAGAGTCAGGAGTAAGCCTCAAGCACCACCAGACGTGCCCCCAAAATAGACAACAAAAGAACAATGGTGAAGAAAAGTCTCTTGCTACTTCTGTGAAAAAACTCCACTCAGCTAATGAACACTGACCATTTGGAAATAAAGTTTTGACAAAAATTCTGCTTCAGCTAAGGAGAATGAATATTCATGAAAGTGAGTATCTCTAGTTTGTCCACATGCAGCGAATTTATTGCCTTCTTTTATTGTTTGCTTGGGGGGTTACTCTGAGGGTACTTCCAGCCATCCCCCTCTCACCCTCTACCCCTCCCCCATTGGCTTTCTATTTTTCTATTGAGCCCATAGCTGGATATGCCTAGGGGCCAGTGGGGTCACTCGGGTAGGGTTGGGGACCACCTGGTGCTGAGGATTGAACCCAGGGCTTTTGTGCGTGAGATTATTCTGCATGTGTCGCCTCCCGCTGACTAACGCCACTCAGCATGATACTCTCCACGCCCATCCACAAGCCCCATCCACATAGCCGCAAACTGCATGATTTCTCTTTTCTCATGGCCAAGTGGTATTCCATTGTGTAGACATACCATAGTTTCTTTATCCACTCATCTATTCCTGGGCACTTGGGCTGTTTCCAGATTTTTTTTTTTTTTTTTTTTGGGTCACACCGGCAATGCTCAGGGGTTACTCCTGGCTCTGCACTCAGGAATCACTCCTGGCGGTGCTTGGGGGACCATATGGGATGCCGGGGGTTTGAACCCAGGGGCGGTACAGGCCGGTCGTGTGCAAGGCAAACGCCCTACCCACTGGGCTATCGCTCTGGCCCCCTGTTTCCAGATCTTGCCTGTTGTGAATAGTGCTGCCGTGAAGACAGGGGTGTAGGTGGCTTTTCTGGATTGTGTTTTTGGGCCGCTGGGGCATGTTTTAAGGCATGGAATTGCTGGGTCCTATGGCAGATTTTTGAGGAATGCCCATACTGTTTTCTAAAAATACCGGACCACTCAACATTACCACAGCCGTGGATGAGGGTCCCTTTTTCTCCACATTCACACAAACACTGGTTATTTCACATTCTTTTGTTTATTTGTTTTGTTTTGAGGCCACACCTGGCAGTGCTCAGGGCTTACTCCTGGCACTGTGCTCAGGGATTATTCCTGGAGGGCTACATGTGGGGCGCTGATGATCAAATCTGGGTCAGCTGTGTATAAGGCAGCGCCCTCTCTGCTGTACTGTTGCGCTGGCCCCCTCATTGTTGTCTTGATTTGCATTTTCCTGATGGTCACTGATACATAGCATTTTTTTATAAATGCGTTTTGGCCATTTGTGTCTTTTTTGAGGAAGTTTATGTTTATCTCTTCTTAGACGCAGTGGTGAGTAAATATTTTTTACTAGCTAGTGGGGTGTCTGTGTTCTATTCATCATTTCATTTGAGTGCCAAAGCTTCTTAATGTAGTCTCATTCACTTGTCATCAGGATTATCAAGTGTATATAAAACAATCTTTAAATTCTGGTAGTTAGTTTCATTTTATTTTTTTTAGGAGTTTGGGCTATACCCTGCGGTGTTCAGGGCTATTGGACTCAGGAGTAATCCCTGGCCATGCTCAGGGAGGCCATATGTGGATCAAGAGATTGAATCAGGGTCGCCAAATGGCCCCATCAAGGCAAGTGCCTTACCTTCTGTACCCTTTCTCTCTGGCCCTGCTGAATATAGTGTTTTATAAAGTGGGAAAATAGATGTGAGGTCCACTTTTAGTTTTAATTCTGGAGCGTGCTGCTATAGACCAACTATACTTAAATTAGCAAAAATCTGTGAACAGTAACTTAATGGAAAAGCAGTCCAGGAAAAGTTACAAATAGTATTTAATCTCTGTAGGTATGGTTTAGGTATGGTTTCATCTGAAGTTTTCTATAATTAGCTCCAAGTTAAAGCAGTGTGATGTATTTTATCAAACCAGAAGTAAAATATCTGTAATATGTTTTATACAGAGAGCTGACATAAAGCTGTAATATCAACAAGGTAACAGTTTAGTTTTACTTTTCTGACAGTCCCATTGGGTATCTAATACGGCTTATAATTAATGACCTCACCCTTTAACAGGGATTTTGAGGAGTCTAAAGACAGAACTCAAAGGGCTGGAGCACATGCCTTGGGCCCCAAGTTGGACCCCTGGTACCACATCGTGTCCTCAACACTCTTAGGTGTGGCCCTGACCTCCTGTGCCCTGGGCCCCAGCATCAGATTGTCCTCCTGGTGCTTTCACAGTGACCCTGCAGACTCCAACACTGCCTGGGGACCGCTCTCCCTTGTCAGTGATTGGCTGTGTCCTAAGGTATAGCGGCGGAAAGAATAAACACGGAAGGAATGAAGTGACATTGCTTCTAGACTTGATGAAGACCTAGGACAGATGCTTCTTTGAGAGAAAAGGAAGGTGTGTGTAAGGGTTGCGTAGAAGCGTATGTATTTAGAACGTGGCACAGTCCGTTACCAGCAGTCAGGAGTTCTCACCCCAGTACCTCGTGACCTGACTAAGTCCTGGAGGGCTTGTAAAGTTGATTTTGATGTCACGTTCACTGGTACTCCGTGTAGCTCTTTCCACTACATATTCTCTGGGCACTTGGTTTCTTTTATAAAACCCCCTCTGTGCCTTGTTTGATCGGACGCTTATTTGGTCGTGACTTTCTTACTCTGGATGCAAATGTGACCTCAAGGCATGGAGGACACTTAGAGAATTAACAATTGCAGAGCTGGTTTACCTGTGTTTGGAGCAAGGAAGCCCCTCTGGACATTACTTTAATTTATTTTTTGGAGGATTTTTGGGCCACACCAAGAATACACAGGGATTATTCCTGGATCTTCACTCAGGAATTGGGGGGACCATGTGGGGTTCTGAGGATCAAACCTGGGTCAACCATGGGCAAGGCAAACACCCTACCTCCTGTACCACTATTGCTCTGACCCCATGGACCTGTTTTTAGTCTGGTGGCAGAGGACATTAGAATGACCTGTCTAGAATGGCCTGGCCATATCAATATGCATAATTGACAGGTTACTCAATACTTTGAAAGATAAGTAGTTTCCACTCTTTTCCTTAGCTATCAAGTGTAGCTCCATGCGAGTATCATACTATAACGTAGGATTCTCAGACTCACTTTTGTTACAGCGCCCTCTGGCGTGCTATACTCAAAGTAAACAAATGCAGGGAACTTGAAGGGTACTTCACCCCGACTGCTGGGTCAGGGTGGTCTTACAATCTTATAATCAGTCAATATGATGCTGACTAGAAGAACTAATAAACAGCCTTTCAAATGGGATAAAGTAGGTGTCCAGACTAGGGGGAAAAAAAGAAGTGAATCCACTTCTGTTTTGTAAGTGACCTCATCTTCTATTTAGAAATTTCTAGGGAATTCACTAGAAAAACTATTTGAAAATACGTCAGGGGTGTGTGTGTGTGTGTGTGTGTGTGTGTGTGTGTGTGTGTGTGAGAGAGAGAGAGAGAGAGAGAGAGAGAGAGAGAGAGAGAGACAGAGACAGACAGAGAGACAGACAGAGAGACAGAGACAGAGAGAGTTCCTGCCATAGAGGCAGGCTGGGGGGAGGGGGAGGGAATCTGCGGGACATTGGGTGGTGGGAAATGTGCGCTGGTGGAGGGATGGGGGCTGGAACACTGTATGACTGAAATCCAATCATGAACAGTTTTGTAATTGGATATCGTGGTGGTATAATAAAAATAAAAATTACAAAAAAGAAAATACGTCAGGATGACAGTATGTGAGCCAGTTGTGTTTCTGTACAACCTCAGTGAGCAATTCTACAGTGAAATTAAGAACACAGTTTTGTTTACAATAGAATACAGTACATCTAAGGAAACTTAACAAAAGAATCGTAAAACTGTCCTCTGCAGACTACAAAAACATTGCTGAATGCTCTAGAACAGGGAACTCTCTGGAGACTGAGCAGATACAGCTTCTGCCTGCCACAAAAAGCCCGGGCTCAGGGCACAGGAGTGGCTGCTGACTGACACAATTTATTTTCAAAGTGATGACACAATTCTGGACTAAATACTGGCAATGGTTCTATAAGTCTGTGAATGTATTAGAAACCGCTAGCTGTGTACTCGGGTGAAATGTATGGTTTATTTCACGGCTGTCTAAAAGGGCTGGGGGAAGATACAGTCAATGTGAAAATATCGGCAGTACTATAGCTTAACAAGATCCAAGTCATTGTATTTCTAGTTAAACTTTTTTCAAATACAGAGCTCAGCTTGAGACGCTGAAACTTTAATTGCATTTCCTCTATGCTTGCTGGCTTCGTTTAGGAGCTTTTTGAAAACTGGAAAACTTTTATGATAATTTAAGAATAAAGATTTTTAGTTTCCCCTGCTTATAGATGCCATAAACTAGCTTTTAAGGTATTTTATTCAAATGATAAAAACTTACTCTTCGCTTGCCATAGAGGCAGTCTTGGGGCCAAAGGAAATGGGGACATTGGTGGCAGGAAGTGGGTTCTGGTGAAGGGATGAACAATGTTGTACACCTGAAACTCAGCCATGAATAATTTGTGACTGCGATTCACATAACTCAAAAATTAAAAAATGAGAGGTTTTTCAGAAATCCTTTAGAGGCCACCAGAGATAGTGTCCCAGACTTGCTCCATAAACTTGTAAAATAGCATTAGTGTTACTTTATTAAAATAAAAAAATTATATGAATTTATAAATAAAAAGTTATAAAAATGTAAAGTTAGAAATGCACAGTAAGCAAGTCACTTTACATTTTATTTTCCAGAAATCTATCATCTATCCTTCCTTCCTTCCTTCCTTCCTTCCTTCCTTCCTTCCCTCCCTCCCTCCCTTCCTTCCTTCCTTCCTTTCCCCTCCCTCCCTCCTTCCTTCCTTCCTCCCTCCTTCCTTCCTTCCTTCCTTCCTCCCTCCTCCCTCCCTCCCTCCCTCCCTCCTCTCTCTCTCCTTCCCTCCCTCCCTCCCTCCCTCCCCTCCACTCATCTCTCCCCAGTCTCACCTCTCTCTCTCTCTCTCTCTCTCTCTCTCTCTCACCCTCTCACCCTCCTCTCACCATACCTGGCAGTGCTCAGGGCCTATTCCTGGCTCTGTGCTTAGGAATCACTCTTGATAGTGGACAGGGAACCAACCATATGTGGTCCTGGGGATTGAACCCAGCTCCATTGCATGCAAGGCAAGCTCCCTACCCACTATACTATCTCTCCCACCCCCTGTTTCATTTCATTCCAGTACTTTGTAGTTGTGTTTTAGGGGTCTGTAGTGCCTGGAGAAGCATGTGGGGCTGGATATTTTGCGTGCAAAGCATGTGCTCTAGACCTTTGAACCATCTTCCTAGTCTTGAAGCAAACTGGATTTTTCGGAAGGGGCGGCTTGGTGGAGATGATATGGGTAACACCAGTGGCACTACCCCTGGCTCTGTGCTCAGCAGTGGCCCTGGCTATGCTCACGGGCGCATATGTGATGCCTGGGATTTGAATCAGGAAGGCGGCCGTAGCCACAGTAGTGTCTCTCCAGCCCAGCCTGTATTCATTTCTCACGGGTGTGTGCCAATGAGGGCAACTGCCGGATTATAGGGCTCACCACCCACCTGCGGGCTAGGTAAAATGCAGGTTCTGTTGTTCGTCTGTGGAGGTGGCTGAGGCCTAGCTACATTTCTAAGATGCTGAAGGGAATGCCTTGCACTGGTGCCAGACCATGCTTTGTTGTTGGGTGCAAGGAATCAAACTGAGGCCTCGTGCATGGGCGCTTACATGCTGCCACGGGGCTCCATGCCCTGGGTCACACTGAGGAGCAAGGCCAGAGGATCTGCTTTCGTTAGTAGTTTCAGTGATTTTCCCAGTGGTTTCCCAAGTTTCTCCGTTCTCCTGTGGTGGCTGTGTGTGTGGCCGTTTTGGACTTCGTTTTCCCGCCCTCAGGTTTGGGGGCAGCTGTGGGCTTGGTGGTCTGAGTTCCGGTTTCTTTCGGGTCCACCCGGCGGTCGGGGTGCTGCTCTGACTCAGGGTCCTGCGGTGCTCGGGGACCAGGGTGGCGGGGTCAGTCGGGCGGTGAGGAAGGGGCCCTACCCGGGTACGCCGCCCCAAGTCTAGTTTTAAGACTGTCAACTCTGGATTGATTCTTCTAAATTTTCATTTTAAGTAGAGAAAGTTTATTGTTTGTTAAAAAATAAAGAAAAAAAAGCGGGCGGTGAGGGGGGGGGTCAAAAAACCCATTAAGTAAATATTTTTTTGGGTCAAAGGGCAGTTCTGGCTTTGGTGGGCTGGGGGTGAGAGATGGGCCGGCAGGACCTTGGCCTAAGATTCTAAAAGTAAGGCTTGTAAGGGGAGGGCTATTCTATCAACAGAGATTGAATTGCAAAACATCAGACTTTAAATTAATTAGGAATCAATATTAATCAAAAGATTAAATCAATTAAATTGAAGCCTTAAACTTTAAAATATGTACATCACATTGATTTGTTGTTATCTGTTCAGAGCTAGATTTGAAGTTCTGTTTAATTATAAGATGGGAGCAGGTCGGGCGGGGCGTGTTCCCTGAGCACATCCAGGTGTGGTCCCAAAACCCACATGGATAAGTATAAGCAAATTAGCTATAATATTAACAAGTGATTTGGGACTAAAATAAATAAGGTTTCTTTCTGGAATTAAATATGGAATTTATAAAAAAAAAAAGTACCATGAGTTTAGACAACCTGATATATTCAGCTATATAAACATTTTGACAGCCTTAAATCTTGACTCACTCAGGGGGCGGAACGATAGCCCGGGGGGGTAGGGCGTTTGCCTTGCACGCGGCCGGCCTGTGCCGGCCCGGGTTCGATCCCCGGCATCCCATATGGTCCCCCCGAGCACTGCCAGGAGTAATTCCTGAGTGCAGAGCCAGGAGTAACCCCTGAGCATTGCCGGGTGTGACCCAAAAAAGCCAAAAAAAAAAAAAATCTTGACTCACTCAGAAGTATTGCTCACTAATTAGATTTTAGACATAATGTTTAAAGAAAAAATATCCTCAGGGGAAGAACTTACGTATAGCTATCTCCTACATCAGGAAAAGTGCCTGGTCTCTTTAGGGTAGGGTGTTAGATGTGTGTTTTAGCTGCTTAATCTTGCAAGTTGGAGAAGTATGTGTCTCCTTTAGGCGTTTTCTGTGGAGCCTGACTTAGGCATAAAGCTGTACTTTTATCCCAGAAATATAATGGTGATCTGTGTAAGAGTTTGAATTCTGGCTGTTAAGTTATGGCCCTTGTGATGTGCTCAGGTGTGTGGTTCTTGGGGTCTCCAGGACTGTACCCCGTGATGCCCGAAGGACCATGCAGTGCTGGTATCAGCCAGAGTTGGCTCCTCTGTAGTTTTTCTGGCCTCCCTCCATTTCTTTCAAAAGCAACTTTTCGAGGGCGGAGAGATGTTACAGGGGTTAAGGTGCTTGCCCTGCATGCACTAACTTAATTTCAGTTCCCAGCACCACGTATGAGCCCCAGAGCTCTGCCAGAAGGGGAGCACGGAGCCAGGAGTAAGTCCTGAGCACAGGTGGGTATGGCCAAAAAATTTCAAAGTCATTTTCCTGTATCACTTTCTTGGAATAGGAGAACCACTATTTGCATTTGGACATAATTTTAAACATACTGTATCTGTTATGCCTGCCATTAGCACCATAGAAGATACTTAATGTTCCCAATAATTACCATGAGAATAAAATGAAAAGCCTACAGAACGAAGTCATAAAGGAGCCTTTGAAAAGCACTGGTAGGGGCCTGCGATGTAGAATGGTATCCAGGGCTCTTGCCTTGCGTGTGGCCAGTTTGCCTTCCGTCACTGACATCTCCTGGGGCCCCCACGCTGCACCCTGAGCGATCCCTGAGCACAAAGCCAGGAGTAAGCCCTGAGCACAGCTGCGTATGGCCCTCAAACAAGCAAACAAAAAGCTGGTAGATATTTTATTTCGTTTTTTTGCTTTGCCGTAGACAATGTGTGTGGCAGACCCAGGTTCGTGTCCCTGTACCGTGCCGCATAGGCCCTGAGTACTGCCAGGCATCACTCCTCGTGCACCACTGGGTGCGGTCCAAGCTTCTCCACACCCTCCAGTTTTTTTATATAGCACACAAAAATGTATTTGCAAATTTCCCCTACTACCGTTACTCTCTCCCTGTAAGCATTTAATGCTCTTGTATATAATATATAACTCCAGAAATAGACAAAGAGGTATTCCCCCATCTACCATATTACATTCAAATTTCTGAGCTTTACTCCCCCCCCCCACAATATCATAGAGATAGTTTTATACTTCACTTCGCTTGATCACTTGAAATCCCCGTTATTCATTGATTTCCTCTAGTGGGTGCCAGTAACATTTCCATTTGACCCTATCACATGCCAGTGTAGCCCAATGGCATCTGGTTGCTTCAGGAATACGAAGAGCCTCAAACCTTTCGTTCGGGGTCATGGAGAAGTCTGACCATCTTGTAGGTGGGCGGCCACGTGATCTTTTTTTTTTTTTTTTTTTTTTGCTTTATGGGTCACACCCAGCGATGCTCAGGGGGTTTCTCCTGGCTCTGCACTCAGGAATCACTCCTGGCGGTGCTCGGGGGGACCATATGGGATGGTAGGGATCAAACCCAGGCTGGCACAGGCCGCGCGTGCAAGGCAAACGCCCTACCCGCTGGGCCATCGCTCCGGCCCGGCTACATTTTTATGGTACAAATTTGTCACCATTGCTCTAGCCAGTTTCCTTTTAACAGGTATTTGTGTCTCTAAACTTTTTTATAACTATTAGCACAACAGAATTTCTGTATTCAGACATCATTTTACATTTCTATATGATTGTGTGTAGGACAATCTTATCTGCATGAAGGTAAGGAACTGAGCCAGGGGCTGTGGTAAAATTAGATAGATTTGGCCACAGATTATTGCCCCTGTAAAAGAGTAAAATCTGAACACTCACATCATCAATTCACGATAGATTTCTAAGTATAACTCCATTCCTGGTCATCCCTTTCTTACGCCTTTATTTTGATTTTGGTGTTTGTGCCCTACCTGACAGTGCTCAGGGCTTACTCCTGGCAGAGCTCAAGAGATCATATCTGGGACCATGTCAGGGATCGAACCCAGGTTGACAGTGTGTAAGACAAGTGCCGAACCTACTGTACTCTTGCTTGAGTCTCCCTTGATTATTGCTAAGCATTTCTGTGTTCACATCAATGCTTGACAAAGGCGATTGCTTGTGGAAGAGAATTCAGTATATACTTCTGAGGAATAAGCTGAGACTTATTGTATAGTGTGTCCTGGGAGCAGTGATTGCAGAGTTCATGGATCCAGCACTGGGTATCTTTCAGAGAGGGCAGTGCCAGCACAGGCACTTTGCGAGTCATGTATTAAAATATTTATCTTGCATATGAGCATAGTGCTCAGTTCTGGGTGCGGTCGATCAACAACTGCAAAACCGAACAAAAATCCTGGCTGAAGAGGTAACTGAAATAGTTGAGGACAACTTGGTCAGAAATCCAGGATTCTGTTAAACAGTTATTAACAAGAGTAGAAGATGGGAACTTGTATAAAATATTGAAGACCGGGCCGGAGCGATAGCCCAGCGGGTAGGGCGTTTGCCTTGCACACGGCCGGCCCATGCTGGCCTGGGTTCGATCCCGGCATACCATATGGTCCCCTGAGCACCGCCAGGAGTAATTCCTGAGTGCAGAGCCAGGAGTAACCCCTGAGCATTGCTGGGTGTGACCCAAAAAGCAAAAAAAAAAAAATATATTGAAGACCAAGAATGTAGCAGGTGGAACTCAGGGATGGCTCGTGGATAAAGTGCCTACCTTGAAAGCGTGAGGCTACAAGTTCGATCCCTAGTACTGCCTGTGTGTGCTGAGTGAGGACCTAGCAACTCTGTAAGGGTGTTCGGAACACACTTACAACAGTGTGGGGTTCCTAGCATTTAGAACATCACACTTAGAATTTGGGGCTTTAGGGATATAGGAGATAGTCACTAGATGCAGGTGGCCTTCCCTTTAATCAGAATTCCAGGTAGATAAGCATCGGAGTATACATTCTTTTCATACTATTTTTGATCGGGAAGGATTGACATATTTGGTGCAATTAAACTGTTTTAAAAGACAACATCCAATGGGGGAAAATATTTCCAAAATGAGTGATTAATGTAATGTCTAATCTTAAAAGCTTAAAAAAAAATTTAACGAGCGCCAGAGAAATAGTATGCAGGTAGGGAGTTGGCTTTTAACACAAACAACCTGGGTTCAGTCCCTGGCACCACATATGGTCCCATGGGGCCTACCACGAGTAAGCCTTGAGCACAGCCAGGTGTGGCCCCAAAACAAATCAACAACAACAGAAAAATTCCATGCTGTACTATCTCTCCAACCCTTGTAATTGGGCTTTGAGAAAAAAAAAATAGATGATCTATTTGTACAAAAAAAATCTTGAGTTGATTTGCAAAAAAATAAAAGTTTAATTTATTGACAGCAAACCAAGCTGCTTCATTTCATTTTTTTTTAAGTCCTGAAAATACTGGAGAGTGCTCTGAAAAGAATTCAGTACTCAAGGATGTTTCACTGGGACTTCAGCCAGTTTGGTATAGTCAATGATAAGCATTTAAGGAGAGAAGTACTGTAGTACTTTCTGAGCAGTGCTATAGGACTCAGTACTGTAGCCTTTTGTCTCTTTTTCTGGCCTGCAAACATTTAAACAGAAGAACCATCTAAAATAAGTCAAGTCTTTTTCAGGCAGATTTCTCATCCTTAGCTCGAGAAGGAAGTTCTGTGTGAGGCTTTGTTAAGTTGTGTAGCAGCATAGCAAAACCACCAGCATGTGATTCGGCACGAGACAGATCTGAATTCTAGGTCCATATAATTCCTTGCTAAAAAACTTCATAAAAATTTTCTTGGGGGGCCTGGGGAGACAGAGCAGTGGGTAAGGCGCTTGCCTTGCATGTGTCGACCTGAGTTTAATCCCTAGTCCCCGTAGGGTCCTGAGCCTCGCCAGGAATGATCCCTGAGCGCAGAACCAGCAGGATGCCCCGAGCCCCACCAGGTATGAACCCAAAACAAACCATAAGTTGCAAAGGTTCTTGGGGGGCAGAGACATAGTATTGGGTTAACGTGCTTGCCTTTCATGTGGCAGTCTCCAGTTTGATCTCTGGCGTCATATAGAATCACCTGAGCACCTCCAGGAGTGACCCCTGAGCACAGAGCCAGGAGAAAGCTGGGTGTGGCCTAAACCTACTCCCTACTGTCTAGTGGTGCGAGGGTGGGGTGTCGGGTGGTACACGTAGCGCTGGGCATTGAGCCCTTTGGCTTTACACGTGCAAGGCATGTGCTACATCCCTGGCCCTGATCTTCTACTTTTTAGTATACATAATTGGTAGGTGATAGAACTTTATAAGAGAATTCTATTTTAAGTGGTTTATAAGAGTTCTAGGGTGGGCGGACTGAAGCAAAACTGGGAAATGGGTTTTTCCTGACTTTTCAAGTTGCAGTTTTGTGACTTACAAGATGGAATCAGTCATCTCTCCTCATGAGGCTCTCGGTTGATTGAATGAGACGCAGACACAGTGGCTGGCACACAGGGCCCCAGGGGTTGCGAGCAACTGGCAGCTGAGGGAGCCTCCTGCTGGATGCACCGACTCTGTCCTCTCTGGAAAGTGAACCTGCAGCGTGGTGGCCGGGAGGAAGCGTTTTGCTCGAAAAGGTCGTTGGTGGGAGGCAAGCGCACAGCGCTCAGTGAAGTGTGGCCACAAGATGCCCAGAAGAACTGGGGTTTCAAGTAACAGCCCCTTTATCCAAGTGCAAAAACAGAGTCTGACGCAAGCATACTTTCTAAATGGCTGTGAATGGAACAACCTACCAGGAAAACTTTCCACAGAGTCCGGTCAGTAACCCAAATGAGACTAAACTGCTGGAAAATCCATGAGCAATGGAAAATTGAGAGGGCAGCTTGCCTTGAATGGGTTAAGGCTGTATTATACTTTAATTTAGACACACCTTTCGGCTGTTGGAAAAAGTTAATTAATTCAACAGTAAACAGTAAATTTATTGAGTAAAACCTCAGATTCTCTAGATGTGTGTAATCTGGGTCTCAAGTCTGGAGTTTGACCTGTTCCTACCCTAACCCAATCAAATTTTTCTTCTCAAGTTTGGACCTTGAGAGAACCATAAGGAGAAACCCTCCCAAGAAACACACTGTACTGTAAAAAAAAGTTGGGGAGTTTTATTGTCCAATGGCTCCTGCCATGTTTCTCTTTGAGTATTATAGCTTGCAACTGGACTCTATTCGCCAGAATTCTCTAGGAGCCCATTAAATGGGTGAGGCTGAGTACTGGTTGGCCGAGTGCTTCTGGCAGTGTCCTAGACTAAGACACTTGTGGGGGGGGTGTGGTCTTGTGAGATTGCTACTATAATTGCCATCATTGCTGACATTTAGAGAGCCTTTACTGTCTGCTTCCTAACTGTGAAAATGCTTGCTGTTACTCCAGCTCAAGTCTCAAGAGGACTTTCAGGTAGGCGCTGTCCTTTCATTTTATAGACGAAGATGCTGAGGTACTTACGTTCAGGTGTATTTATCTGAGATAGGATAGCACGGAGGTGTTCCCTTACGCCCAAGTTACTTATACTTGATTTGGGCTTATTAAAGTTAATGATGTCAAAAGCTTGTTTTTCTTTTTTCTTTTTTTTTTTTAAGTGAGACTAGTTTTTATTGAAAGAAATTTACTTAGAGAAGTGTGAGAAGGAAAGGAATATGTATGTATTCAAGAAAAAAACATGCAGTCTCCAAAGAGGGGAAAACCCAAAACCTGTTTTGCTTTCAGCCTTTTCTCTTTTGTCATTGTTGCTGTTTCAGGCCGCCATGCCTGGCAGTGCTTGGGGACCATGAGGCGCTGGGAATAGAACCTGGACCTCTCACATGCAAAGCATACACTCCAGCACTTTCAGCCATCTTTCTTGCTCTTTCTTTTGTACATTTCCTTTTGGACCACATCTGGTAGTGCTCAGGAGCTGCTGAGAGTACAGGCATCAAACTGGGGTTGACCGGATACAAGGCAAGCCCTTAACCTCTGTACTTTCTCTCTGGCTCCCATATAATCCACTAAAAATGTCCTCAGAACCACATTTGACCCCCTCTCCTCAGCTCCGCCAGGGGAAACCCTTGAGCAGAGAGCCAGGGGTGACTCCTGTTAGGTGTGGCTCCTAAACTCTGTCCCCTTAACATTTAGTTGTTTTAAAACCGTTCTCTTGTTTTGGATATTCAGATGCTTTTAAATTCAACAAATGAAATTTTTATATGTGTGCCATTTAAAAACTTGCTTAGAGTTTCTTAAAATAAGTTTAGGAGGGCAGGAGGGAATTCAGCGGCCCAGAGCGTATGCTTGGTGGTTGTGAAGCCTAGGTTCAATCCCCGACACGGCATAATTCCCAGAGAAAAAGGAATTTTAAGGAGTACTTGCCAATTTAACATGCCATTTCTTTCAGACTAACCTATTTTTTCTTTTCTTTCTTTCTTTTTTTTTTTTTTTTTTTTTTTTGGGTCATACTTGGCAATGCTCAGGGTTTATTCCTGGCTTTGCACTTAGGAATTACTCCTGGAAGTGCTCAGGGGACATTTGGGATGCCGGGATCGAACCCAGGTCAGCCGCATGCAAGCAAACACCCTCCCCCGCTTTGCTATCGTCTGGCCCATTATCTTAAAGGGTATTTTATTTTAAGTTTTTGGATCATGCCCGATGGTGCTCAGGGCTATTCTGGCTGTACACTCAGCATCACTCCTAAAGGTGCTTGGGGGACCATATGGGATGCTGGGGATAGAACCCGGATCAGGTATGTGCAAGGCAAGGGCCCTACCAGCTGTACTGTCGCTCCTGCCCTGCACATCCCTTTATATGTATTTATTTATTTATTTATTTATTTATTTATTTATTTATTTATTTATTTATTTATTTATTTTGCTTTTTTGGGTCACACCCGGCAATGCTCAGGGGTTACTCCTGGCTCTGCACTCAGGAATTACTCCTGGCGGTGCTCGGGGACCATATGGGATGCCGGGATCGAACCTGGGCGGCATGGGCCGGCGCGTGCAAGGCAAACACCCTACCTGCTGGGCTATCGCCCGCCCCGCACATCCCTTTTAAAAGTGGAGCATATTAAAGCTGTTATTACTCTGTCCATCCACCGTGTAAATGACTTCTACAAAACTTCTTCTCTCGGGGTTACAGGTTGATTTGCACAGCCAGGACAGACTCAATCACCATTTCAAACTGACCGAAGGGCTGTGTGTGGGAGTTCGAGGTCTGGTTCCATAACTGCATAACTGCTTTACTTGTCTGAGTCTCCTTCTAGGGCCGGGACTGGCCAGGCCTGTGCCTTCGTGGTGGTTGTGCTTTTCTAGTTCTGGGTAAGCCTCTCTCGCCCCCTTCAGACAGGCGCCTGCCATCTTCACCTCCATCTCATTGCCACTGTTGGGGACTCCCTGCACCCTGTTCGGAGTCATATATGGAGATTTGGACTGGTTCACATATAACTTTTCCCATATTCTGTGATTCTATTTCCAGGTCTATCTCTAGTACAGTATCTTGGTTTGAATTAAGAGAAAGTTACCTCATGGGATAGGTGAATTAATTACAGGCCCAAACTCAGGACTTGGGAAAAAAAACTCAAAAAAAGAGGGGCGAGCGCCGGCGGCGCGCCGTGGCCGGCGTCCCGCGGTCTGCCAAAAAAAAAAACAAAAAACAAATAAAGAGTGAGAAAGCAAAGGCTTGGGGGTTAACCAGCAAAGCTGGGTTGGGTTTTACCTCTTCACAACCTGCCTGAACACTGTAGCCCTTAAGATTTCTCTCCTTTATATTGGATTTTTCACAGACTAGTCAGATGGCCTTTTGACACTAAACTGGCTTCTTTGACAACTTTCTGGTGAAAAGCAAATTTCAGTTCTATCTTGACCTTCCCCCTTTTCTTGATCAGAATCAGGGATTCTCCATGGAGCCAGTAGTAGCTCTGGAGGTGGGGGATAGTAGATTCTTATACAATATGAGCCACACACTCTACTAGAACACACCTAGCACAGTGTATGCTGGAGATCGGGTAGTACAGCCCATGCTGTATCGCTCTTTAGAGATAAAGCTCTTGGAAGGTCTGTTCTTAGGGGCCTCCCCTGCTATGCTCAGGGACCAGGGAGTTACTCCTGGTGACTCTCGGCCTGGTAGTGTGGACTTAAGGTTTGGTGCTGGGGCCCGGTGATACAGCACTGATGAAAATGATCTGTTTTTTAATGGTTTGTCGTGTTTCCAGTGTATCAAATCCCTGAGGTATTTTCAGTTGAAAAGATTTTCCCATTAGTTGGGGGTTGGGGGTCATACCTGTTTGTGCAGTACTGGGCATTGAACCCCGGCATTACACTCATCAGGCAGATGCTGTGGGCCACACCCCCGCCCATCTCCGATTCTTTTCCTTCTCCTCTGCCACTTGCATTTACTTCCCAACTGTGGTGTATGTTGCCATGTCAGGCTGATCCTGTCAGTGTTGTCTGAACATACTAGGCTGTAGTCAGTCAGATGTGGACCTAATGCATCCCTGAGCCTCTGCTGGTTTCTTCAGGCTCCTGTGCTCCACGGGGAACTGTTTCCAGGTCACTGGTCCTCGCCTGTGCTGACTTCCTGCCCCGCCCACTCGGTCCTTCCCTGTCTGTCATCTCCCGACCCCCTCACTGTTTATTTGCATGGTTCAGCTATAGTCTAGTTTTCCAGTTTTTTGTCTAAATAGTTTCAGATGCTCTTTAAAACAAATAAACTAACAAAAAGAGAGGTTAAAAACCAAAATGAAACAGGTGAACCCCTTTCAGTCCTTTTGGTTTTCTTCAGGCCTGATACTCAGTCACCTCAGTGTCTGGGATTTGTGGGATTAAGTTATTTTTATTCATTACATTTGATTCTTTCAGCAGGGCAGTCGGGACACGGAGCTCTCGTTCTTTGAATACTGTTTGTTTTATCTGAAATAGTGACAACAGCACATAGTTAACATTGCTCTGACCTGACTTGATTTGGGAGGGGTCGGAAAAGGTGGATCCGTTGCCTTTAATAGACACATGTGGGGCCTGAGCGATAGCACAGCAGGGAGGGTGTTTGCCCTGCATGCGGCCGACTGGGGTTCAATCCCCGGCATCCCAAGCCCAGGAATAATTCCTGAGTGCAGAGCCAGGAGTAAGCCATGAGCATTGCCGGGTATGACCCCTCAAAAATAGACCACCTGTATGCAGATGTGTGGCTCAGGGTGTGGAGACAGTAATAGCCTCAGTCAGTGGCTGCTGTGAGCATGACAGTGTTGTGGGCTGTATGTGGGCTGTATTGTGGGCTGACAAGAGAGCAGCCGTTTTATTTTTTGGTGGGAGAGCATTGTGGCCATACTCAGCGGTGCCCAGAGCTTACTCTAGACTCTGTGCTCAGGACTGATCCTTAGCAGTGCTCCGCAGACCATCTGTGGTGCCGGGGATAGAGCCTAGGTTGGCTGCGCGCAAGGCAGGCGCCCTTACACCTGTGCTACCTCCTGGGCCCTGTGAAGGAGCTATTTTGGGTAGGACTGTCAGGGAGGGGTTCATGAGGTTGTGGGGTGGGTAAGGAGACCCCGGCATAGTGGGCAAGAATGGGAACATGTAGAGGGGAGGGAGGAGTCCTACACGGGAAGCAGCCAGAAGCGTCTGGGGCAGGGCTGCTGAAGCCTCTTCCACATGACCGAGAGCTACCAGAAACACTGGGATTCGTGATGGGTTGGTATTGAATTGGCTTCTGATCTCTGTGCATCCAGAATCCTTTTACTGCTGCCAGTTTTCCCCAAGGCTCCCACGTCCAGTTCCACACCCTCTGTGGGGTTGTGACTCCCCATAGTCTAAGAAGCTGACCCCCATGGGGCCTGAGCAATAGCACAGCAGGTAGGGCATTTGCCTTGCATGCAGCTGGCCTAGGTTCGATCCCCCAGTATCCCATAGGGTCTCCCGAGCACCGCCAGGAGTAATTCCTGAGTGCAGAGCCCTCAGCATTGCTGTGTATGACTCAAAGAGCAAAAACAACAGCAAAAAAAAAAAAAAAAAAAGCTGACCGCCAAAAGGCACATAAAAAATGCTCTACATCACTAATCATCAGGGAGATGCAGATCAGAATAGCAGTGAGATATCATCTCACCACAGAGCCTGGCACACATCCAAAAAGAACGACAATAACAACAACAAAAAACTGGAGCCCAGGGGCCAGGAAATGGTTCGGTGGGCTGGTCCGCAGGCTTTGCATGCGGGAGGCCTGGGTTTGCTCCACGCACTGCAAGGCCTTTCACCGTCAAGATTGACACCCCCTGATCAGCATGCTGGGAGTACTCCTGAGTACCACTGATGTGCCCCCAAAGCAGCAGTAGAAAACCCCAAACCAGCAGCAACAACGAGGCTCTGACTTACAGGCAGTCAGGCCGGGCGAGTGGGTGATGAAGTCTCGAGGGTTGGGAGGGCTCTGCAGGCTGTGCTGGGGGCTGGTTTTCTGGTGTCAGGGCTTGAACTCAGGGCTTCAGCTCAGCACATCCCTGGCCCTTAGGGTTTGTTTTCACTGGAGTATTTGAACAGGGCAGTTAGAAAACCTGCACATTTTTTTGGGGGTCACACCTGGTGATGCTCAGGGGTTATTCCTGGCTGTGCACTCAGGGGTTACTCCTGGCTCTGCACTCAGGAATTACTCCTGGCAGTGCTCAGGGACCGTATGGGATGCCGGGATTGAACTCAGGTCGGCTGCATGCAAGGCACACGCCCTCCCTGCTGTGCTGTTGCTCCGTCCCTGACCTGCCACATTTTTGATCGGTTTCGGACACTCAGAGGCTGCTCTTAGGGTGTTGCTTGTGGGATTGCACCCAGAAGTACTCAGGGGGCCACTGGGTAGCAGGAATTAAAACTCAAGCCCTTGCCTCCTGCATGTAAAACATGCTTGCTAGCTTTTGTTCCCTTTCCCTGGCCCTAGAATCGGTTACATTTTGTGGTTTGTATGGTTTTTCTTTCCGGGTCACATGGTGTGGTGTTTAGGAGCTATTCTCTGCCCTGTGCTAGGGATTTGCTCCCCACCAGGTTTGGGGGATCAGACAGTGATGAGATAGAATTCAGGTCTGTTGTTCTTCTTATTCTTGTTTCTCTTGTTGTTCTTCTTGTTCTTTTTCTTCTTGTTGTTGTTACTGTTCTTCATCTTCTCCTTCTCTTCCTCCTATTTCTCCTCCAAGACTGAACCTGGAAAAAATAAATATTTGATATGTCTGGTTGAGTGGAGGTTTTAGAACTACCTTCTAGTGGAGATTTTAAATAGGCAGGTAGCTGTACATACCCGGTATTCAGAGGACCAGTCTGCATACAGCCATGAATAGAGTATCAACACGTAGATCCTGCCTCTACAGGAATCGATCCCCACATAGTGTTGGCAGAGTAGAGATGGGAGGGAAGAGCAGAAGGTCCAGGGCTCCGGCTCACACGTCACCTGTATGAGACACCTGGCTTCAACCCTGGCACTGTCCGAAAAGCCCACAAGAGCAAGTCTTCCGAGCTTTAGAGGTCAAGAGAATGAGGAGAAGGTGAGGAAAACAGGGAACTTTGAAGAAATTTCTTTAAGACAGAGTAATCAGAAATAGAGTCAGATGACTGCTGGGGATGTATTTTTGGACCACACCTGGCAATGCTCAGGACTTACTTCTGGCTCTGTGTTCAGGGATTATTCCTGGTGGGCTTGGGGTGTTGGGGATTGAACCCAGATCAACTGTGTGCCAGACCAGTGCTTTATACACTATATTGTAGCTCCAACCCAGGACTGCATCATTGGATTTAGCCAGACGAGCTGTGAAGAATTCTGTAGAGTGGTTTTAGTCGTCGTGCTGAGGAGAAATCAAAGGCAGGAGGAGACACGAGGCGTGACAGTGGGGGAAGAGTCTGGGGGTTCCCCTCAAAGGAGGAAAGTAGGTCCTGTTGCTCCCAAAGTCCAGCCCCATCCTGGAGGAGTAAGCTCTGTCACGGAGGAACTCGTCCTACTGCCTGTGACTCAGTGGCCTGAGTCCTGCGGAAGCGGAGGTGACTGTCAGCAAGCCAGTGTTTCCAGGCACCAGATCCAAACCTATGTGCAAGCTTGGGAAGCGGGACTCCAAGGGAAACGAAACCCGGATGCCTGGGAACATAGTGTGTGGCTGCAGCTGGGGTGCCACTATCCACGGGCCAGTTAGCCACGGGAACCACGGCCGGGAGACTTAGCACAGGGGCTAGAGTGATAGGACAGTGCGTAAGGTGTTTCACCCTGTATGCCACCGATTCAGATTCTGTTCCTGGCACCACGTATGGTCCCCCCAAGCACTGCCAGGAGTGATCCTTGAGCACCGAGCCCAAGCACTGCTGGGTATGGTCTAAAAAGCAGCCAAACAAAGACTTAAGAGCGAAACGCGCGTGTGTGTAAGAACATACTGTATTCCTTGTTAGAGAGATATGTGTGAATGATGGCAGGACGGCAATTCCCAGTGTCTTCCTAAGACTCTTGCTTTCTGAAACTCCAGGATTTGTTGCACAGTGAGGGTGTGGCACTGCCTTTGTCATTAGGAGTGCGGCCTGGCAGTGAGCTGACCCACTTCATCAAAAATTGGTCATACAGTACCTTCTGTATTCCAGCTTCCTTGGGCATTCATTTATTTTGAATATCACTGTATCACTGTCTTCCCGTTCATCATCGATTTGCTCGAGCGGGCACCAGTAACATCTCCATATGACCTGTCTCATGCAAGTAGAGCCCAAGGGCACGTGCTTGCTCCAGGAACATAAAGAGCCTCAAACCATTCTATCAGGTTATGGGGATGCGGTCTATAATTATTACTGGTATTTGGCATATCAAATACAACACGGGTAGCTTGCCAGGCTCTGCCATGCAGGGAGCATACTCTTGTAGTCATCTCTAAATCCAGCATTTATTGATGAAGCGGCACGGCTGCAAGCGGCCGCACGAGCTGGGCAGTGATAGACTGGTCTGCTGAGTGGAGTTCTGACGAGGGGGAAGTCCGGATGTGGAAAATGGAGGCCCTCATGGAGTGGGTGGTTGTCTGGCTTGTTGCAAGGCTCTGCTGGGCTGGCGGGCCAGGGCTAAAGTATATTCAAAATAAAGTTTATATTCCTTCTTTTCTACCATCTAGTAGATAAATCAGATGCTCGTGGTTTGCATTTTATCTTTATTCATTTGGACTTTGTGCCTGGCCCCTTAGTTTATTAATGCACATTTATTTCTTTCTTTTCCTGCTTTTTTTCACGTTTCTGAATAGACATTTTCTCCTGTCAATTGAGCATCTTGTATAGGTACCTTAGATGCTCTCCCCTTAGCTACTCTCTGTTTACCCCCTCCCCGTTTGTGGGGGGGGCATTTGGGCCATACCCAGTGGTGCTCAGAAGCTGCTCCTGGCTCTGTGCTGGTTTTATTGTTTTTCTCCCCAAACCACCCCTGCCTGAGGCTTCCTCTGTGAGTGAGAGCCCGGTAGGTTTTGTCAAGGTTTTATCTTTCATGCTTTTTGTTCTGCTGGTGCCAGTTAGACTCTTACCAGCCTCAGCTCCTGTGTCCACAAAGGGGGCCTTGCCGCCATATGTTGGGGCTACATAAGGGCTGTGACAGAATAATAACTTCTTTAGATCACATCTTGGTTTTATAGCTTTTCCTGAAACACCCATAGAGCGGGGCCCCCTACCTCTCGCCTGCTTCTTAAGTAAGCCAAATGCATTGTTACCTTACATGATGAAACAGGACATAACGGCATTCTGCACTGTGTCTTTGTTCCTAATAGAGTACTTGTTGGCCTGGAAGTGTGGCTTGTGTGATTCGGGCGGGGGAGTGTATACCACTGGTGTATGAGACCCTGGGTTTGATCTTAGGACCCGCGCTGTAGATTAAAAAATAAACACAATCCAATTATTTTTTCTTTTTGGGTCACACCCGGCAACGCTCAGGGGTTACTCCTGGCTCTGCACTCAGGAATTATTCCTGGTGGTGCTCAGGGTACCATATGGGATGCCAGGAATCGAATCCAGGCCGGCATAGGCCGGCGCGTGCAAGGCAAATGCCCTATCTGCTGGGCTATCGCTCCGGCCCCCACAATCCAATTTTAAAGGAAGCCTTAGTGGTGATAAGATTGGTATTCCTAAAATATATTAATTTTGTCATTCTTTTAAAATAATTTAAACGTGCTGGTGTGGATGCAGGGAAAAGGGGACTCTCATCCATTGTTGGTGGGAGTGTTGACTGGTACAGCCTTTTTGAAAAACAATATGGACAATCCTCCAAAGACTAGAAATTGAGCTCCTGTTTGACCCAGCCATACCATTCCTGGGAATATACCCTGGGAAGCCAAAACACACAGCAGAAACACTATCTGCACTTTTATCTTCATAGCAGCACTATTCACAATAGCCAGAATCTGGAAACAACCAGAGTGCCTGAGAACTGATGACTGGATAAGAACTATGATATATCTAAACAGTGGAATACTATGCAGCTGTTAGGAAAATTGAAGTTATGAAATTTGCCTATAAATGGATGGACATGGAGAGGATCATATTGAGTGAAATTAGCCAGAAGGAAAAAATGATATAGAATGACTGCATTTATTTGCATGATATAAATATATGGATAGATAGATAGATAGATAGATAGATAGATAGATAGATAGATAGATAGATAGATAGATATAGATATAGTATATATACTATATAGTGTGTGTATATATATAGTATGAAACCAATATCCAAGGTCAGGCAAAACATGGATCAGGTGATCTTGTCAGAGGTGGAATCTACCACAAAACGTGTGGGAGTCGTGGTCGGCCTGTGTCAGCCTGGGTTCAATCCCGGCATCCCATATGGTCCCCCCGAGCACCGCCAGGAGTGATTCCTGAGTGCAGAGCCAGGAGTAACCCCTGAGCGCCGCCGGATGTGACCCAAAAAAAAAAAAAAAACGTGTGGGAGTAGAGGTTAGGTAAGACTGAGAAGGGAACAGTGTGCTAATAATTGTTGAAAGTAATAATACTAGCCTAGAACTGAGCATTGAATACAGGCAAAAAGATGCATATGATGACCTCTAAATGTATATATTGTAATCCACAGTGTGTAAGAGAAGGAAGAGAGAGAGAGAGAGAGAGAGAGAGAGAGAGAGAAAAGAGATAAAGAACCTGCCATAGAGGCAGGCTAGGGGAGGGGGGGAGAGAATTGGGGACATGGTGGTGGGAAATGGGCACTGGTGGAGGGATGGGTGCTGGAACACTGTATGACAGAAATCCAAATATGAACTTCTTTGTAATTGTATATCTCATGGTGGTATAATAAAATTTAAAAATAAATAAATATAATGAATAAAAAAATTTTAAATATATGGAAGAAACTTTTAAAAAATGGGAAATACAGATTCTAGAAATATTCTTTACACAAAACATTCTTCCTAAGTGTCTTTGATTTTCTACCTCATTGTTATGAAAATAAAGTTAGAATGTGCAATTATTGCATAATACTCTGGAACTTGAGTTGCAAATTCAAACAAAAAGAACAGACTTGTGACTGCATCAAAAAAGTGATAAATGTATGTACATTAATTTTGTTACATAAAAATAGGAAGTTAAAAAGATATAGTGATTTTGAATTAAATATGTATTTATTTATCTATCTATTTATGTATGTATTTATTTATTTTGCTTTTTTGGGGGTGTCACACCTGGCAATGCTCAGGGAATTACTCCTGTCTGTGCTCGGGGACCATATGGGATGCCGGAGATCGAACCCAGGCCTGCACAGGCCAGCCGTGTGCAAGACAAACGCCCTATCCGCTGGGCTATCGCTCCGGCCCAGAATTAAATAGATATTTAAATATAAAAATTAATAATAATAACTTAGATAGATGCAATTGTGGTTGAGGCAGGGAGGCATTGGGTTTTGGGGCCAGACCCAGTTCAAGGGCTGTTCCTGCTTCAGTGCTGAAGGTGTGTTGCTGGGAACCAGACCAGGGTTGGTAGCCGTGAGATAAAAAATATTTTTGATTTTTGGGTTATACCTGACAATGCTCGGGAGTTACTCCGGGCTCTGCACTCAGGAATTTCTCCTGGTGGTACTTGGGGGACCATATGGGATGCCGGGATCGAACCCAGTGTGGCTGTGTGTGAGTCAAACACCCTCCCCACTGTATTTTTGCTTGACCCCCTAGATACAAATACTTTTTTTTTCCACTTTATATCCTTTAAGGATGGAGAACTACACCTGCATTTCTTAGGGCTACTCCCAGTCAGGGGATCTAGTAGTGCTGGGGAATCCAACCCAGGGTCCCCACAGAGAATCGCGTGCATTCCAGCCCTCTGAGTGAACCCATGGCCCTTCAGTGACTTCTTAAAACTAGTGTTTCTTTTTTGAGAATTCTGCTGTTTGTTTTGGTGCGACATCCGGTGGTACTCAGGGTTTACTTGACTCTGCCAGAACTGCTCAGTTTACTGAGCAGTTCTCAGGAATTGCTCCTGGTGGTGCTCAGGGGACCATGTGGGATGTTGAGGATGGAACCCAGGTCGGCCACATGCAAGGCAAATGCCCTCCCTGCTAAACTAGCGCCTTGGACCCTCTTGAGAATTCTGGAGTCAGGTTGATTCTTGCTCTTCCTTTATAAGTGATATATTCTTTCTGGAAACTTGAGTATTTGGTTTTTGCATTCACTGCTTCCTCATTTCCTCCTGCTCCGACTAGCTACCCATTTCTATTGGCTATCCATCCCGTCTCTATTTCCCTTTTAGGAGCTCTTTCCATCCACTGCCTTTCGTCCTTTTCTAAATCTGGGCACAGAGCTGTGTTGACTCTGCTTCAGCCTCGCTCTGCTCTGCTGCTTCTGCTCATCTCCCTCGTGTTTTGTCCCTCTGGCTCTCCGGGGAGGTCCTGGCCTCCCCTGGCCGGCTGGGTGGTGGGCTCTGGCATCACCGGCTCGGGTTTCCTGCCCCCACTCTGCCTGGTTCTGATTTCAGGCTGCTGCTTCCTACCTGCTGCACTCCACGGTGGCAGTTTCCTCTTGCCAAGGTAGTT
Organism: Cryptotis parvus; assembly: GCA_021461705.1. Taxonomy (NCBI): domain Eukaryota; kingdom Metazoa; phylum Chordata; class Mammalia; order Eulipotyphla; family Soricidae; genus Cryptotis; species Cryptotis parvus. The sequence continues at coordinate 83,455 of JAJIBD010006862.1, read as the reverse complement.
ATCTGTAGACCTGTAAGTCCCACCTCTCTGAGTTTCCTGTCTTGGGGGCCTTGCGGTTGTATCTGCTGACGGTTCCCTGGACACCCCACACCCGGCACTGCAGTCCGAGGTTGTGTCTGGTTTTGGAGAGGCTTGTGTTTAACCGGCGCCTCTGAATATACCTCTTGCATCCTTGTCCTTGGCGGCAGGGCAAGTGAGTGCTGAGAGCATGAGGGTCTGTCAAGCCAGAGCCCCCCGCTCCCTGGCTGCCTTCCGTGGTCTGAGCCTCCACTGCTGTGAGACGGAGACAACACCTCTGGGATCAGCTAGATCAATCTGGGATCTTGTGAGAACCACGAGACATGAAAACAAAGTACAAGGTTATTTTATGCATATCTACACACATTCCCTTTTCTTTTACAGATGTCGCCTCCCAAAAAATTTTTGGAGGTAGGATAATACATTTTCACTTTTAGTGTTTTCATTTGCATGCTCATTAGACTTTATTAAGGGGTTTTGGAGGGGCCATACCTGGTGGTTTGGGGGCATAAGGGCTACTCCTTGCCCAGTGCCTGGCGCAGAGGCTCCAACATGGGTCTCCTGTGTGTAAATCATGCACTCAGCCCTTTGACCGCTCACTGGCCCTGGATTGTATTATTCCAACCAATGAAATTCAGTTTATCGGCATTGTCCTTGCACTGGGAGGCCATTTTAAGCGTTGAGAACAGGACAGTACTCAAAGTGGCTAAGAACTACTTAGTTTTCATGGAACTTTCTAGTGGCTGCTAAGTGAGATGAAATCCCAGATATGTCCTCTTAGCTACTGAGGTGGTTTAACTTGGGTTACAGTTTAGCCAGATGAAAAGGTGAGCGAGAGGAAGCAAGGGGGTGCGGATCCAGTTCAAAAAAAGTAACAATTATAGACCTTATGGAATGGTTTGAGGTTGTTACTGGTTTTTGGCATATCAAATACAACACAGGTAGCTTGCCAGGGTCTGGTCATTGTAGTCACAATGAAAAGTGAAGACTGGGGAGTAGAGGTGTGGGAGTGAGGCAGAGTATTCGGATGGGGTTGGGGTTCAGGGGCAGAGGCCCGGATCAGTCTCAGAACAGCAGCAAACAAGGCAGAGAGGAGGGGTGTGAGGAGGGAAGAAGGTGAACAGGCGCAGGTGCTTCCCTGGCCTTGGCTGATCCAGTTCCATTCCCACACCACTGGTCCCTAAGGACCACTGGATGAGCTCTTGGAGGCTCTCAGCACCTCCAAGGGGTGGCCTGGGTAGTCACTGGCACCGCTGGGCCTTGGCAGTGCCACAGCTCATGGCAGTGGCATGTGCATTGAGCCACTGGCAGAATGGCCACGAATCCCCGAGGCCACTGCTGGAGTGATCTAAAAAGCGCCCAGATGAGGACCGGGATTGACACAGCAGCTACGGCCCTGGGCTTGCACACGGCCCTCCCAGGCTTGAGCCACAGCAGTCCATATGGTCCCCTGAGCAGCAGCAGGAGTGGCCCCTGAGCCACAGCAGTTCATACGGTCCCCTGAGCAGCAGCAGGAGTGGCCCTGAGCCACAGCAGTCCATGCGGTCCCCTGAGCAGCAGCAGGAGTGGCCCCTGAGCCACAGCAGTCCATGCGGTCCCCTGAGCAGCAGCAGGAGTGCCCCTGAGTGTTGGCGCCAGAAATCCACCCTTGAGCACTGCCAGGTGTGGCCCCAAACCAAAAATAAGTAAATAAAAATGAAAAAAACTCTCAGGTGACGGGAGCAGCATTTGGGGTTGAGGGTGGAGTTCTGCTGAGCCCCGGAATCTCCGAGGTTAGTTGTCAGGAAGAGCGGCTTCCTGGTGTCCTGTGGAATTCTTTCCCGGAAGGGTGACAGGCTGGGAGACGGAGCACGTGCTTTTAATGCTGGGGGCCGAAGGATGTTTTTATGCTTCCAACCAAGATTCACTTAATGAAATGTGTTTTCCAGCAGAATTACAAGGAAGTTCTAGTTCCTTTATGTAAAAACTGCCTCCACTATTTATATATTTTTGTTGTAATTTAGCCTAAAGATAGTTGCCTAAGATTAGATTAGTTCCTAGTAAGGAAGTATTTCCAGGCCAAATTAGAACTCCTGCGTAGGGAGTGTTCTCGAAATGCGTTGGTGTCTGGGCCCAGGCACACCAGCGGTGTTCAGCAGAGATTTGTTGAATGAACAGCTGAGTGAAATGCAGCAGTTCTGAGGAGCTTCCTGCAGACACGTGGTGGGCACGTCCACGGAGGCAGCTGTCACTGCTGAGGGCTGAGGACTATAAACCTGCTTCTGCACCTGGCAGCCGGGCACGGTGATGGGCAAGTTTCCTTCTGGTTGTACATGTACTTAGGCGTCATGGGGAGGATGCATGCCGTATTCAGGCCAGACTGGTGGCGACAGAGAGAAGAGTGCCCTTTGAGGTAGGTTTCGGCTCTGAACAAGTAACACGCTCATGTTCATAAGTGTGCCTGCAAGCCTCCTAATGGCCGGGCCGCACCCCAGGAGCAGCCACTGTCTCCTTTTAAAGAGATGAAACCAGAGGCAGGAGAGATGGCGACAGTGGAAAGGGCTCTTGCCTTGGGCATGGCCCACCTGGTTTTGGTTCCTGTCCCCCAGATGTCTCCCCACACCCTGCCAGGAGTGATCTCCGAGTGCAGAGTCAGAAGTAAATCCTGGGGTCAGTGCATAGTACAGTGCATAGGGCATTTGCCTTATAGGTGGCAGACCCGTGTTAGATCCCTGTATCCCATATGGTGCAGAGGCAGGAGTAACCCCCTAGCATCACCAGGTGTGACCCAAAAAAGTAAAAACAAAACAGGTAAGTCCTGAGCATCACTGGGTGTGCCCCAAAAACAAAGAGAGGGACAGAGATAGAGAGACCCTTTATTTAATTATTTTAAAATATTTATTAAACACTGGGGATGGAGAGATAATGCAATGCGTAGTGTGCTTGCCTTGTATGCAGCCAACCGGGTTCGATCCCCAGTACCCCATGAGGTCCCTAAGCACCACCAGGAGTGACCCCTGAGCATCACCAGGTGTGACCCAAAAAGCAAACCAAAAGTTTTTTTTTAATTAAACACTATAATTTACAAAGTTGTTCATAATACAGCTATTTCAGGTATTCAGTGTCCCAACACAAGTCCCACCAGCGTGACCTTCCCCCACCAATGTCCCCTCTCGCCCAAGCCTGCTCCCTTAGCAGGCACAAAATCCTTCATTTTACATTGCTTGTTAGAACATATCTCTTGTAATGGTGTTGCTAAAGTCATGGCCCGAGGATTTACGAGGCTAAGGCTGTTAAGTGCCAGCTGAGCCTTTTGTGTTATTGAAATTGAAAAACGATCTACACTCTATGTTATTTTGAAATACATACTTGCGGTCATTTGACACGCCTGAATAATCTTCATGAAGCAATTGCAGGAAGGTTTGCTTCATTAGGTTTGTTAGTATAAGGCAGAAGAGATGACCCCCAGTGGTAGGACACATGCTCGGCACGCACAAGGTGTCCGGTTTGGGCATCGCACGCTGCTGCTGTGCACGCTGCTGGTGCACACTCACCCATCACCATTGTACAGCAGGTAAACCCCAACACCCAGCACAAGCACCAAACCTGCAGGCCCAGGCGTGGCCCCCCGCCATAAAGGAAAAAAATAAAAACGAGGTGCCCAGGGAGGAGGGTTCGAGGGCGCTAGAGCATGGGCTGGCATGCGGGAGGCTGGCATCCGGCACTGCACCCCTGAGTGCCCCAGAGCGGCACCTCGGGCTGGTCCTAGTAAAGGCTGTTTTCCTGCACCACCTCAGTGTGTGGACATCCGGACGTCAGCTGCCGCCCTGTCATCCTGCGGCGCATTGCCACAGTGCTGTGGTGTCCCCAGGCCAGGCTGTCCGATCCCTGTGCAGAGGTTGTGGTGTCCCCAGGCCAGGCTGTCCGATCCCTGTGCAGAGGTTGTGGTGTCCCCAGGCCAGGCTGTCCGATCCCTGTGCAGAGGTTACAGTTACCCCCAACTGTCCTCCTTGGATCTCGCCCCCGAAGGATTCTCCCAGGATCTTCATGCTGCTGAAGGTTATGTCCCTTCTTTTAAAGTAGAGTTGTTGTTGTTTTTTCCAAATAGTGACTGTTTGCTGTTTGGTTTGGTTTGGGGGTCCTCCCGTGGCAGTGCTCAGAGCTTACTCCTGGCCCTGTGCTCGAGGGGTCAGATGCCGTGCCTGAGGTCAAGTCAGTGCTACCTGCATGCAGGGCAGGCACCTTGCCTCCTGTACTGTCTCTCCAGTCCTGGTTGCAAGTTTCCAAGAGTTGCAAACATACGAAACTGAGAAAACAAGGAAAGAACCATAGATTTTTTTTTTGTGTCATCGCTTCAGTAATGGTCAGCATTTTTCTGTATTTGTTTTATTTATTGTGATAAGAATTTTGGGGGGGCCGTGACCACACCCAGCAGTGCTTCGGGCTTTCTCCCATATCTGTGCCCAGGCATCACCCCTGGCCCTGTGCAAGGCAAGCACTTCCCTGCTCCAGCCCCTTGACTAGAATATTTCAAAACAAATTAACCGGTCATTTCATGTTTATACCCCCTCCTTTTTAATCTTTATTATTGTTTTTGGGCCACACCAGGTGATGCTCGGGGTTACTCCTGGCTCTGCACTGGGAATTACTCCTGGCAATGCTCAGGGACCATATGGGAAGCTGGGGATGGAACCCAGGTTAGGCATGCGAGGCAAACATCCTACCAGCTGTCCTATTGCTCCAGCCCCTGACCCCCTTCTCAATTCCTAAAAAAATACACTTTCATATGTAATCAAGACGGCTTCATTGGCACACAAAACAAAATTGACGATAGTGACTCCTTAACCCCCCCTCCGTTCCCCTCCATTTTTTTGTTTTCCTTCTGTGGTTGCTGTGAATGGAGGCCTGCACTCCACGGTGCTCACAGGCTACACGGCTGCTTACAGTGCTCACACATTATGTGGTGCTGAGGGCGGCAGGTCTCATGCTCCAAGTGGTAGAAGGGCCCCAGACGTCAGTTGCTAGGGCTCGATCAGTGCGTGTGGGCAGTATTGGGGCACCAACAGCCTTAGACTAGCAAGGCCGATGCCTTTGGCTGCTGAGCCATTGTTTGGCCCCAACATCGACATTTATAAAAGCCACTGAAGGGGCTGGAGAGAGCACACCATGGGCAGATGTGTGCTTTGTATGCAGGAGGCTTGGGTTAATCCTTAGCGCCACATGGCCCCACAGGCAGTGACCCTGAGCCCTGAGATGAGTGGTACCCTGAACAGTTCTGGGTTTTATCCCCAAAACCAAAATCAACAACAAAAAAGTAAGGAAAGGAAGAAGGAAAGAAAAACGGGGCCAGAGGGAGATAGTAGAGTGGGTAAGGCACTTGCCATGCACGTGACCGACCCAGGTTGGATTCCTGGCACCCACTATAGTCCCCCAAACACTGCCAGGGTGATCCCTGAGCATAGAGCCAGGAGTAAGCCCTGAACTTATGCTGTGTAGGGGCCCAAAAAGAAAGCAAAAATAACAAGAAAAGAAACCAGTCTATATTTCTGGTGTCCTGTATTCTGGGAGTATGTGCTTGTTCTCACTTGACATAGTGCAGTTAATTTATCTGTCACTGGTATTTTCTCTACATTGAAAGTTAGAGCCAAGTTTTTGATGAGACACTTTGGACAAGAATACTTTGAGTGTGGACTTGACAGACGTGCTTCTGAACACAGACAGCGCCTCGTGCAGCACGGATGGCCTGGCTTCCTCCCACAGTGACGGAGCCCAGTCCCTTGATGAAAAACCTGGGTAAAGAAGCTTCCTCTGGACCGGAGCGATAGTACAGCACGGAAGCCACTTGCCCTGCATGCGATCAACCCGGTCCAGTCAGTCAGCATCCCGTATAGTGTCCCAAGCACTGCCAGGACTAATTCCTGAGTGCGGAGCCAGGAGTAACCCCTGAACATCACCGGGTGTGATCCGAAAAAGCTGGAAAAAAAAAGAGCTTCCTCTTTTGGCATTAGCCACAATCATGGAGTGATACTGGGGTACTAGATGAAGGTCCTTTTCTCTGCCAACCCTTCCCTGAACATCTCTGTTTTTGCCATCCTTCACATCCTCTGCCTGAATGTGTTGTTTCCAGAAGCATTGGAGGGCCACCCGTCTCCTCACCCATGGCTGTTTCCTGTGGTGGGCGTGAACCAGCTTCTCAGAATGGGGGCTTTGCCTTGAAGGCAGAACAAGCCAGGCAAGGCTCTCCCAAAGGAGCGGAGGCCAGAATCCACACCCTCCCAGCACCCTGGGCACCACCTCACCCACTCCAGCAGCGGTTTTTTGTTCTCCAGTCTGTCCCCCCACCCCCGCACACACACACACACTTTCTTGCTGTTGCTGTAGTGACGGGGTGCTGGGAAGGGTCCCACATGCTTGTTTTTTCTTCTTTATTTATTAAACACTGTGATTTGTACATTTGTTCCTAATACAGTTGTTTCAGGCATTCAGTGTCCCAGCACCGACCCACCACCAGTATAACCTTCCCTTCATAGGTGTCCCCAGTTTCCCACCCACCCCAAGCCTGCCCTTGAGCATGCACAAAATAATTGACTTTATGTTCTTGTTACAGCGTATAGCTCACTGTGGTGCCACTAAAGCCATTGTCTGAAGATTACTGAGTTGTACTGGTTGAGCCTTCTGTGTTGGGATTTTGCTCATTGAGTTGAGTAGGCGTCTATGTAACTTTCCCCTCTAATTTGCTGTGTTCCTATGGGTCTGTCAGTACTGTGAAATTTGGAGGTGGCACTCCAGGAGCTGTGGAACTGGGACAATTCAGCAGCTTGATGTCTTTTCATAATTAGTTGTGGAGTCGAAAAGCTGGACTGTTTGTCAGAGCGGTCAGGTGTGGGTAGGGCTCTGTGCCTCTTGACTGGGCAGGGACTCAGCCCGCCCCTGTCCCATGAGGGCTCTAGAGTTCTCATTCCGGAGACTGGGGCTTATTGGGGTGACAGTGACAGCCCCGTGTGCTTATTGTGGAGCTCATACCTTCGTTGGGGGTGTTCCCTGTGGTTCCACATCTACTTGTGGCACTGGTGAGATTCACACTCTTAATTGTGGTGCTCTCCAGGAGTGACCCACACTCCTGGCCATGGTACTCGCTCATCTGTCTTTAGCATGGGTCACACACTTTTAATTTTTATTTTTATGGTAGAATGGTTTGAAGCTCTTCGTATTCCTGAAGCAACCAGATGCCATTGGGCTACATTGGCACGTGATAGGGTCCAATGGAAATGTTACTGGCGCCCGCTCGAGCAAATTGATGAACAACGGCATGTCAAGTGATCAAGTGATGGTAGTTTAGGGATGCCAAACATGTGGTTGCCCACCTACAAGATGGTCAGACTTCTTCGTCAAGACCCTGAACGAACGGTTTGAAGCTCTTCGTATTCCTGAAGTAACCAGATGCCATTGGACTACACTGGCACGTGATAGGGTCAAATGGAAATGTTACTGGCGCCCGCTCGAGCAAATCGATGGATAACGGGATGTCAGGTGAAGTGAAGTGATGGTAGTTTAGGTAATGTGGTTGCCATAGTGTTGATGTTTATGGTTTTGATGTGTAAAGTTCACGCACCTTCACCACCCCCAGTGTGCCCCTACCACTATCCCAGTGTCCCTTCTAGGCCACGTCTTCTTTCTTCCCCACCACTCCCCTCCTGGTCATCTTGCTTCTGGAATCCAAGGCTCAGGGTTTGTCATCGTTCGATGCTGCCTGTTCCTTGGTTTTGATTCTCCGAGCGGGTGAGTGAGCTCTGCTGCATTTGTCCTTGTTTAATATGGGGCCCTCCAGACCCACCCAGCTTGCAGCAAAATGCAAGATTTCATCTTTCCATAGAACTCCAGAGTATTCTATTGTTGGACAGTTGGGTTGTTTCCAGAGCCTGGCTATTGTTCTTAGGGGTGGAATGCATCGTTTCCAGGGAATGCTTTTGTGTTTGCGGGATAGATCCCAGGAAGTGGAATCATTCAGTCATATGGAAGCTCTGCTCTTATTTTATTTTTTGGGAAATCACCTCACTGCTCTTGGGAATCCCAGAGACTGACCTGATGACATGCCAACCAACATTGACTACCAGGTCCTTTTTTCTAAGAAAAAAAAATTCCCGCTAACAAAGGCTGATTGTGTTCAGCCCTTTTTTTGGGGATACACACCCTTCTCTCTGGTGTGACTGGTTTGAGATGATAACTCGTCACTTTGATTTACATCTCCCTGATAATAAGTGATGATGAGCATTTCCCCTGCACTTCTGGATGTCCCAGTGCCCTTTTACGGACTGTTCATCTCCTCCCCTGTTGTTTGAGGCGGTTATTGGTATTTTTGTTGCTGAGCTTTGTGAGGGTTTTATATAAAGTCTTGGATGCATGTTTGCAAATACGTTCTCCCATCCAGTCGGCTGCCTTCATTTTAGCACAAGTCTCTTTTCACCATGCCAAAACTTTTTAGTTTGCTGTCGTCCCATTTGTTTTTGTTTACCAGTGCAGTCACCTTTGAGGACACCTGTGAGGTCCAGAGCCTACAGGGTTCCACCTGTTTTGCTCCATGTATTTTGTAGATTCTTGTTTACTCTGAAGGTTTGTAATCTACTTTGAACAAACCTTCATGTGTAGGGTAACATATAGATTTGTCTCATTTTTACATACAGCTTCCCAGTCTTTCCACCACCAATTTTTGAAAAGGTTTCCCTTGCTCCGCTTCATGCTTCCAGATCCTTTGTCATCGATTATACACATGAGGGTTTGGCTCCAGGCTCTCGATTCTGTTCCGTTGGGCTGGTTCTTCTGTTCCAGTGCTACACCGTTTTGATTGCCATAACTTTATTAGTTTAATTGAAGTCAGGGCATGTGATCCTTCCCCATCTCACGCCCCCCATAGTTACCTTCAATGTTTGGGGAAATTTTTATGATTCCATGAACATTTGATTGTTATTTGGATTTTGAAGGGAATTGTGTTGAGCCTATATAATGCCATGGGTAAGATGGTCCTTTCGACAATATTCATTCTACCAGTCCATAAAGCTGAAAAAGTTTCTGTTTCTTGGTGTCTTCTCTTTCCTCAGTAGTGACTTACAGTTTTCAGTGCAAAAGTCTTTTATATCTTAAGTTGGTTCCTAGGTACTTGATATCTTGGAGACTTTTTGTTTCCCATCAAACTTGGTGGTTATCAGGACTTTCTTCGGGCTCTGTGCTCAGGGATAACTGATGGTGGGGATTGGGGAACCATATGTGGTGCTGGGAATTAAATCTTGGTTGGTTGCATGCAAGGCAAGCTGCCTTAATCCCTATACTGGATCTCTGACCCTTGCGGACTATTTTAAATGGAGTTGTCTTTGTTTGTTCCCTTCTAGCTCTTGTTTGCATATAGAAATGCAACAGATTTGTGTAGCTTTTGTCTTCTGTTGGTTCTAGGATTTTTTGTTTTATTTTATGTTGTTTTGGTTTTTTATTTTTGTGCCCTGCTCAGTGACTACTCCTGGCTCTGTGCACAAGCATCACTTTTGGTGGTCTTAGGCTCACAGCCACTGTGGCACATACAAGGCAAAGGCCTTACCTCCTGTACCATCCCTCTGGCCTCCAATTTTCTTTCTCTTTTTTCCAACAGGGGTGTTGGGCTACACTCGACAGTGCTCAGGGCTTACTCCTGATCCTGCACTCAGGGATCACTCCTGGGCGGCTTGGGGAACCATATGTCGTGCTGGGAATGGAACCTGGGTCGGCCGTGGTGCTAGGCAAGTGCCTTATCGCCTGTATTATCTCTTCATCCTCTTTTCTCCCCCCCTCCCACAGTGTTCTTTTTATTGTTAAACTTGTAACTTCACATGGCATTGTGGCCTTGAAATGATTTCTGTTTTCTTGGTTTTATGAGCATTCAGGTTGTGCCCATCATGAGGTCTGTCATGGAGTACGTTCCATATGGAGTGGACAGGAATGTGTATTTGACTTTCCAGGAGTGGGGTGCTGTAGTGCCTGTTAATCCCAGTTCTCCCAGTAAAGAGTGTAGAGTTATCTCCCACTCCTATGTGTCACCACTGATGTACCTCCTCAGGTCTGTTCTCAGTCGCTTCCTAAATTGCTGCCCCTTTGTTGGGTGCAGATATGTTGAGAGTTAAGTTCTCTTGGCCTGTTGGAGGGATCACACACTCGGTGCATTCTCCCCACATGGCTGTCTATGCGGGAGATTGTACACACCAGCCGGTGTCTGCTGTCCCGGGCAAAGAGATGCAGTGGACACATGTCAGAAGCACTAGGGACCCGACTCACGACCTCACACTTGCATGGCAGTTGCCTTTAGCCACCAAGCATTACCTGCAACCCCCTTACAGTCTCTTTCTTTTTTTTTTTTTTTTGGTGGGGAGGGGACATATCCTACTATACTTAGGGCTTATTCCCAGTGGTCTGGGGAATCATATGGGATGCCAGGAATTGAACCTGGATCAGACATGTACAAGGCAAGAGTTCTACCCACTGTACTGTCTCTCCAGCCCTGGCCTGCCTGCCTGCCCTCCTTCTTTCCTGCTTTCTTTCCTTCCATCTTATTGTGTTCACCCCCCACATTATTATTGCTTATAAGGGAAACTGTGATGAATCCCCCTTGGGAGGGATTCATCACAGTTTCCTTATAAGCAACAATATTCTATTTTCCTGGATTTATATAGTGGGAATTCCATGTAGGACTCATGCAGGAGACCATGGGTTTGCTACCAGACCACAAACCAAACAGACCAAAATTGCATAAATGTAGCATCTAGTGTAGTTCTCCTGAGTAGGCTTAGGGACAAAGGGTGCTCACTTTTAGTGAGCATTCAGCATGATCTCTGGGGGTATGTAGAGACCCAGGCCGTCACCTCATAGTCAGAGGCAGCAGGTATGATGTGGGCCTGTCAGGAGGGGTCCCCGGGAGGTCAAGCGTGTCACTTCATTTGCGGGTTGTTACAACTCACTTGCCACTTGTCTTCCTGTTGTTCATTGATTTGCTCTTGCAGGCGCCAGTACATCTCCATTCGTTGGGAATGAGGTCCATTATTGTTACTGCTTTTGACATATCAAATACACCACGGGTAGCTTGCCAGGCTCTGTCATGGCTCTGGGTTCATCCTAGGGGACCCAGTCTTTTTCTACCATTCTACTGGAGAAAAATCTGCCATATGGTCATTTTCCATGCCTTGTCATCCTCACTGGACTCCATTCCTGGACAGTGAGACTCGTCTTACTCGCATGCATTTTTGTTTTAACACTAGTGTGTGGGGCAGTGCCTAGCATAGAGCAAATGCTCAGTAAAAATACTTGTTGAATCAGTGAATGAACCCTGGAAGCCCATTCTGATGAGGGTGTCAGGACTGGTAAGGCCAGTTGTGCAACTTAGTCTCTCACTGGCTTTTCAACTCTTCTTAGTCCCTCTGCTCCATCTGAGTCTTCCTGTGCTCTGTGCCACCTTTCCTCCATTTATCGCGCAGTGCAAGCTACCTGTGTTGATTATCATTCCCGACAAAGATGCAGTAAATGGGTCACAGCTTTGCTGCGGTGGCGCCTCTGCAGAGTTGAGAGTCCTAGGACAATACAGAGTCGTTCCATAGTTCTCTTTTCTCGAGCTTATCCAACCCCAGGAACTGAAGTCTTTGTCTCTTCACAGAGAAATATGACAGAGGCAGTGGCTGGACAAGCTTCCTTCATGGGCGCTCCACGGCCTCATCCAGTAAGCGGGAGCAACTGCTAGAGGTGAGAGGCGAGAAGACAACCCCCGTAACTAACCCACTTCATCCACCTCACTGCGGCACGCTTGCTTTTGAGAGACAGCTGCAGTAGCGAAGAACTTCCAAACACGTCAGGCAGATGTAGCCGTCATCCAATGGTCTCGGATAAAAACGTCTAACCTGTATTTTAATGGGAGCTGCTTTATGGCCAGATAATCCCAATATCCTGTTTCTCTGGCGGTGATGGGAAAGCTGTCAGACGCAGGCACTGGAGATGACTTTTCTCTTCTAGAGCTGGGAAACATCGTTCATAGCATCAGCACCGTTCATAGAGGAGCTCACTCTCGGGTAGCCTCTGGTCAGTTCTTTTGAGTCAGTTTTCCTATTAAGTGTAGGGTTTATTTTTGTTCTTACAAACAATTTAGAGCAAAAAGCCAAGAGGGGGTATATGACGCATCCTCGTTCTCACAGCTAGCATGTAGCAGAATCAAAGGAGTCCAGCCCAGATCTGGCGGAGTCTAGGTTAACCGCAGCCTGTAGTCTCTAGGGTCCCATCACACATAGCTGAACTCTGGAAACACTGACTTGTTGGTGGAGACTCTGTGACCAAGCAGGACCGAGACTTTCTAAAGCTTTGCTGGGTCAGGAGTTGAGGTGACAGTCTTACAAGGAGTTATCCGACTCCTCACAGCAAAACTGGCTGTAGCTTTTACCAAAGGGCAAATCCCTCAATAGGGTAGTCTTTTTCTTCATTTGGTTGTTTCGTTTTGGAGTCACACCCAGTGATACTGGGTTGGTGGGGGCAGGGAAGTGGGTTACTCCTGAGTCTAAGCTTAGTAATTACTCCTCCCCCTTCTTTTTCTCTTTTTGGGTCACACCCAGTGATGCTCAGGGGTTACTTCTGGCTCTGCACTCAGGAATTACTCCTGGCGGTGCTGGGGATCCATATGGAATGCCAGGCTGGGCTTCTGCAAGGCAAACACCCTCCTCTCTGGGTTATTGCTCTGGCCCTAGGGTTTACTCCTTAAAGGGTTCAGGGGACCATTTGAGACTGCAAGGATCAAACCCACGTTGGCAGCTTGCAATGTACTATGGCTCTGGTCCCACAAAAAAGGTGGGCTTTTTTTTTTAGGGATCTTGCAAGAATAAAGGATCACTGAGTTGTTTTGAATATTCATTTATTCAGTGAACTAAAAACATGTATACATATATGTCTCTGTGTGTATGTGTGTGTGTGTGTTATGCTTACACAAACCATCATATTTGAATATCTTAGGCTGCTTTTCAGGGTGCATTCAATGCTGTGTAAGAATACAGTGAATATTCTTTGAAGGTATTCTCAAGTGCAACAGGAAGGAGCACGGGCTTGATTTCTGTGTTTTGTAAGCTGGCTTCATCTGGGCACAGATGCTGTTGTAACTTTTCTGCAATTTGGTGCCAGCGGGAGTTAGAATAATAAAATCAGTACAATTAAATTAAATAGGAAATGAGAGTCTTTTATGTACAAGGCCTTAGATTAGGTAACAACATTGGGTCTTTCTTCTGGGAAACAGTGGCTAAAATTACAATCCACTGGCAATTTCTGGTTGTTTTTCTTCCTGGGACACAATCCAGTGAAAGAGGAAAATGTCCTCTATGACAAAAGCTTACAAAGATAGTACTTATCTCCACTAATCTTCATCCATCTTCCCATTTTTAAATGATTAAAGGTTTCATTCTGCTGATGGTATACAGCCGACACTGTGCTAGCCTCTGAGGCTTCAGTGTAAAAGTGAGTGTGTTCTTGGGGCTGGTGCAGCGGGGAGAGACTTGCCTTGCACATGGTCCATCCAGGTTCGATCCCAACACCCCATTTGGTGTACCCTTAAACCCTGTCAGGAGTGATCCCTGAACACAGAGCCAGGAGTAAGCCCTGAGCACAGCTGAGTGTGGCCCCAAAGCGAACAAAGAGAATGTGTGTGTGTGTGTGTGTGTGTGTGTGTTTATGGAATAGAAGAGAGAGAAAATCATGCAGGATAAAAATGCTCAAGTGCTCTGCTGGAGCTACTGAAGACTGTGAGAATAGAGGGGTTCAAGCTCAGCAGGTTCAGTGAGGTGGGGGGGCTTCATGGAGGAGGTGATGGTTAGATTGGGTCTTTGAGGTAGAGTAGAAAAGCGACAGCCTGGGAAGCACGGTACTCTTCCCAGGGGGAACTCGACCACAGCGTGCCTCACCGGGGACTGCCAAGATGCCGGTGTAGAATGAGCCAAGGTGTGAGAGCTAAGTTCAGAGAACAGCAAGGGGTTTTGTCACAGCAGGTGTCACAGCACTTCAGAGATCCAGATGGATGGGAACCCACCCAGGAACCCCGAGCAGAGCAATACCATGTTTAGATATGCATGTGTGTGCAAGTGTGTGTATGAGTCTGATGGCTACCCATCCAAGAACTCTGAGCAGGGCAATGACATGTTTAAATATGTGTGTATATGTATGTGTGTGTGTGTATGCATGAATGTGTGTGTGATGGGAACCCATCCAAGAACCCTAAGCAAGGCAATGCCATGTTTGGGTATTCTTGTGTATACGTGTGTGTGTGTGTGTGTGTGTGTGTGTGTGTGTGTTGGGTGCTCCTCACTGCTCGAGGTTTACTCCTCACTCTGTGCTTAGGGGCCATTCTCGTTTCTTGGAGGGCTACACCCAGGAATACTCAGGGGTTACTCCTGCCTCTTGGCTGGCAGGACTCATAGGGTACCAGGGATCGAACCTGGGTCAGCCGTGTGCAAGACAAGCATCCTACCTGCTGCACTATCACTCTAGCCCTCAGGGGTCACTCTAGGCAGGGTTGGGGACCACATGCCATGTCAGGGACTAAACATCGCTCAGCCTTATGCAGTCAAGCACCTGACCTATACTGTCTCTCTAGCCCCTAGATGTGCTTTTTGAGAGATTACTGTGGCGTCATGAAGAGGTGGCTTTAATGACACTCAAATTAGAAAGAAAAGCCAGAAGGTGACTGTACTTCAGAAGAGAGATACAGAAGCCGGGCAGAGTCTGACAGAGACTCAGTAGGCATTTGGGAGGCGGGACAGTGTTCGATAACAAATTTGTCATATTAGGGTGAAAGTTAGGAAAAGGAGAACTCTAATATGACTTCCATAGGTTTAATTTGTTAGGAGCCATTGTTCAGCAAGAGGAGCAGGAAAGCAGAAAGGCGGGATTTGTTGTGAACTCGCTGAACTTGAGATGCTGGAGGACAAGGGAAGGCACCCAACAAGGAGATTGGCTGTTCTAGAACATGTTAGAGGGGTGGTCGCATACAGATACGAGAACTCTTGTGCTATGGATTATGACTGCATTTTAGAAACTAAAGTATAATAGGGGCTGGAGAAATAGTACAGGGGCTAAGGTACTTGTTTTGCTTAAAGATTACTTATGTTTAATCCTGGGGCCCTCACGGCCACCCACCCCCACCCCACAGGCTCGCCAGGAGTCATCCCAGAGCACAGATCTGGGACTAGTCCCTGACAACACTGGATGTGTTGCCCCAAACCACCCCTACTCCCAGACTTAAAAATTTAAGCATAAGGTATCACTGTATCACTGTCTGTCTTCCCGTTCATCATCGATTTGCTCGAGCGGGCCCCAGTAACATCTCCATATGTCCTGTCTCATGCTAGTAGAGGCCAAGGCATCTGCTTGCTCCAGGAACATAAAGAGCCTCAATCCATTCCGGAATGAGGTCTATAATTGTTACTGGTATTTGGCATATCAAATACCAGTAGTATTGGGCATAAGGTAGCATTAGTTTTAGGTGTCTGCCATAACAATTTGATACTTTTATTTGTGAAATCACCACAATAAGTCCAGGTAACTAAAATCTGTCTTCATATCTAGTTATAATTCTTTCTTTTCTTTCAGTGAAAACTTTTAGGATTTATTTCCTTCGTCCCTTTCACATTTGTGATGACTGTTTCCTGCTGTAGCACAGCAGGAAATGCCCTGGTCCAGATTTGTCACATCTGCTGACCACTTTTGTGACTTATATAATCAGAGTGTGTGGAAAGCAAATTTGCCTAAAAGAGAACTTAGCTCAGTGCTTCTCAAAAGTGCAGGTCTGGGGAGGGCCCTTGCGTGCCTATACGTGGTCGCATGCTTTTGTAAAATTGAACAAATTGGACAGTGTAACTCTGTCTGGCAAGTTCTAAACACTTATTGGTCCCCAAGCTAAGACATAAGGAACGGAAGAGTAAATCATAAGCCATTAATATTTGGCCCGAGCCTTGGAAATCTATTTCTCATTTTAAAATCTGACGGTTGGAGCTGTTAGGTTCTTTGTAGGAATTAGACTATCAGTACAATCCGTCCTCATCTGTCATTTTACAAAGGCCGCGAGTCTAAAGGAAAGACAGAATTAGACTCCATGGTTCCAAAATAAACCCCTTGCTTCTATAGAACTACCTGTCTCTTGGGAAAGATGGGAAGGTTCCCATCCTTGGGGCCTGAACGTCAGCCTTTGTCTTAGCCATGTTTTCCGTTGCCCGTCGTGTGCTAGGAAAACATTCCAGCAAGCGTGCAGTGGGCGTTGCAGACCACCAAAAAAAGATGATGTGGGGCCACCGGCATGCCTCACTATTTATAAGAAAATATTTCCCCAAAAGATGGGAAAATCCAAGGCTTTAAATACTCTGGGGAGAGAGCAATAATGGAAAAATTCTCTTCTGTTTTTACTCGGTTGGTTCATGAGATTTTCTCACCCATCACTCGGGTCGGCCATTGAGCAAGTCCCATGATGACGGGCCTCCTCCATCAGCTGCTTCCCGTTGGGTTCCTGGCTCAGGGCACTGGCCGCAGGAAGAGTGAGCAAATGAGAGAACAGGCAGGTGGTGTGGGAACGTGAGCCCGTCTATGGCTCCCAAATCCTGTGCAGGGAGAGCTGAAGGCTGACTAATGGGACCATCCTCTTGGAGGGACTTTTTTAAATGCAGTCACATTTAAAAAGTCCAAGTTCCTTTTTTCCTCTAATAGACCTACTCCAAGTTTCTGCCAGGAAGTTGTCAAACTCTCATGAACGGTGTGCATACCATAGTTTGTCTTCAGAGTCAGTCAGTCAGGCACCGTTTTGGCTTTGGGAAATCAAAACAGTTCAATTGTCTTTTTCTTTCGAGGTCTGCTTCCTAAAGCCTTGTAGTGGGGCTCCTGCATTTATTGGTCATGAGTTAATAAGCACAATGGTAGAAGTCTCTCCTCTTCCTCTTTTTCTCCTTTCTGTCCACAATTTTCTGTCTTGGCCCCACTTTTCCTAGCTCCTATATAGTCTCCGACCCATGCTATTCATTAAGGATTTATTATAAGGAGCAGGCTTACATAATCAGGGAAGGGTGTGTTGGGTGGTTTTGTTTTTTGTTCTTTTAAGCCGCACCTGGCCATGCTCATAGGTTACTCCTGGCTCTGGACACAGGAATCATTCCTGGCAGTGCTCAGGGAACCAGATGGAATGCCAGGGATCGAACCCGGTCTGCTGTGTGAGGGCAAGCACCTTACCTGCTACACTGTCTCTCAGGCCCCCAGAGTCAGTAGGGTGGGATGTCAGCAGGGGAAGAACAGGCACGGTTGCAGCTGGTTTTCTGTCTTTCCTCAACAGGCCTTCAGCTTGCATTTCAGGTAGCTCAGTGAGTCAGGCTCACCCCGATTACTTACTTCTGCTTCACTCCTTGGGAACTGTGGCTACATAGCAGAGCCCGGTCGCTGCTTGGTGCGGCCACCCAGTTAACACATGAAAGGCCCATCTCATTGGGAAATAAATGCTGTGGAAAGCAGAGACTTGGGCACCCCCGTGGGCTGTCTTGCCACCCTGCCGGGTCGTCCCACATCCCATTGGTCCCGAGAAAAAAGAAAAAAAAAAAAACCCACAACTGGTCATCGGCTAACCCCAGGACACCGGTTTAGCACAGCTAATCAGGGCTCAGCTCCACTCCGAATTTTCGAAAAACTGCCTATAAAACAGTGGTGTTGGTAATATAAAAAATTTTCCTGTTGACTGACATTTTGTGAGTTTTTTTTTCTTTTTTGGGTCACACCCGGCAATGCTCAGGGGTTACTCCTGGCTCTGCACTCAGGAATTACTCCTGGTGGTGCTTGGGAGACCATATGGGATGCCGGGATCGAACCCAGGCGGCATGGGCCAGCCGCATGCAAGGCAAACGCCCTACCCGCTGGGCTATTGCTCTGGCCCCCACATTTTGTGAGCTTTAAAATAAAAAATTGTCAGAGCTTAAACACTAAAGCTGAAGTTGCAATTCAGCTCTGCCAGCCGTCCTTGGGGTGGGTGGGCGCGAGGTGCGTGTATTGCTTCTGTGCTGGTCGGTATCTGGCAGGACTGTGGGACTCCAGCTGTGGTGGTTCTGTGGGATGTTACCCCAGGGGCTGGGGGTGCAGCATAAATGGGGTAGACTACACAAAATCCACCTTTTATTTTGGCTTTTTGGGTCACACTTGGCAGTGCTCAGGGGTTACTCCCGGCTCCAGGTATCAGTTCTGGCGGTGCTCGGGGACCGTATGGGATCAAACCTGAGTAGGCCTCGTGCAAGGCAGACCCCTCCCCACTGTATAAAGCCTCCCCATTCCTTTTGTCCACGTGTGAACATGCAGCTAACACAAAAGAAAAATTCCAATTTTATGAAGCAAAGAATCTGTTCATAGTACGAATAAGTGTTTCTCACTCATCTTCTGAAAGGCAGCAATGCTTTTTAAAAAAAATTATTATACCACCGTGAGATATACAATTACAAAGATGTCCATGTTTGGGTTTCAGTCATACTGTGTTCCAGCACCCCTCCACCAGTGCCCACCCACCACCAATGTCCCCAGATTCCCTCCCCCTTCTCTGGCCTGCCTCTATGGCAGGCACTTTGCTCTCTCTCTCTCTCTCTCTCTCTCTCTCTCTCTCTCTCTCTCTCTCTCTCTCTCTCTCTCTCTCTCACACACACACACACACACATTGCGGTTGCAGCACATACATTTAGACGTTAAGCAATGCTTTCTTAAGAAGCTAGATGTCTGCATGCGCTTAGCCCGGGGCTGGGAAGAAAGTGTATGTTCTCCGTGTGTATTGGACTGGAATAAAGCCTCCGTGGTGGGAAAAGTGCAGGCCAAGGTGGAGGGACGTTCACGAAGAAAGTGTTTGGGGGTGGGGATCAGGATGCTCAGCTGATAACACTCAGTCCTGCACCCTGGGACCCAAGCACTGATCCTTTGGGCTAAGCATCACTGGGAGTGGACCTTTAACAATGTGTCTGGTGGTGGAGGTGTTGGGGTACTCCCAGGGGGCTCAGTGCTGAGAGCTGCCTCTGGCAGTATTAGAGGCCTGGTGGCTTGGTGCTTAGGACCACTGCTTCATTCTGGCCATGCCGGGGCAGCCAGGACCTGGAGGTGCTTAGGGGCCACTTGGACCACACTGGGGGTGCCTAGGGGCCCTGTCGATGCTGCGGATTGAACTCAGGGCCTCAGATGCTCCACCATTTTGTCTCCCTAGCACTGCTCTGCGCTCCACCCTCACTCCATGTTTTATAAAAACAAGATTGGGTCCTTAGGAGAAATGCTGGGTGTATTGAGTGTAGACGGAGTCTTTTACTTTGTCATGGCGACTGGTGAGAATAAGGGTCGTAACCCCCAAAACAATGCCAGACAAAACCTAAAATAGATGCCCTAAGGAGTCCTCTGAGAATGTGCAGGAGGGACTTGGAAGACAAATGGCATTTCCTTGTAGCCCAGGATGTTGTATAGATTAAAAATAAAGATACGTTCACAGGATTTAGAGATACGTGTGGATGCGCTCATTCAGGCAGCGTTCGCCTGCCAGCAGTGCCGGGGAGGCATCTGTGGTCTCCAGATATTTCAGGAACTTTCCCTGCTGCGTAAATATTGATGTTCTCAAGCACGGCTGTACCTTCCCCCAGACTCTGCTGATGGAGCTCTCAGGATCTTAGAGCCACAGGACTGGGCGCCTCGCTGCCCGACATCTGTATCCCCTCCAGTTTATTCCTCTGGCCATCCGCTTTAGGAAATGCCTCCCCCTGCACCCTTACCCTTTGGCATGTTGTTTGCCCTGACCCAGGCTGGCACACATGCTTGGTCTCTGTGCTCCCTGCTCACACACCCCAGTGCTCATGGAGGGCTAGATCACTAGATCACTAGACAGTCCGTTGTTCATCGATTTGCTCGAGTGGGTGCTAGTAACATTTCCATTGGACCCTATCACGTGCCAGTGTAGCCCAATGGCATCTGGTTGTTTCAGGAATATGAAGAGCCTCAAACCGTTCGTTTATGTTCTTGACAAGGAAGTCTGACCATGTTGTAGGTGGGCGGCCACATGATCTTTTGACGTCCCGTGGGATCCAGTCGGTAACAGCTCTAGCCCAGTGGTCATCTCCAAATCGCATTACATGTCCAGCCCATCTGATTTTCGATGCCTTGGCAAATGAGACAGCGTCCCTAACTCTGGAACAGCGACGGAGGTCAGAACTCCGGATTCCTTCTCTCACTTGAGTGAGGCGTGATATTCCAAGCATAGCTCTTTCGATTCCTCTTTGGGAGACCCGAATAGCATTCTCATCCTGCTTTCGTAGGGCCCAGGTCTCTTGAGGCGTATGTTAATGCAGGGAGAACAGTGGAGTCGGAGAGATGTGCCCGGAGCCAGAGGTTCTTTGTCTTTTTCGCTATTTTTTCGACGCTTTTGAAGGCAATCCAAAGGCAGATACCCCAGGCAGAGCAGATACCAGCTCTCCCCATTGGACGGCTACTCAGGGTTGGGGTGTGGAGCTGGGGAGAGATAGTACAGTGGGTAGACCTGAGTCCAGTCCCTGATGTCCCACATGGTCCCTAAGCCCACCAGGAGTGATCCCTGAGCACAGAGCCAGGAGTAACCTGAGCATCACTGGGTGCTGTCCCAAAACAAAATCAGAAACAGCAACAAAATAATGTTGCAGAGACTGAGCACCTCAGTGATTTACCTTCTTACTTTCAGAGCTTGAGTGACCAGTGAGCGGTAGACCTGCCCCTCAAAGCACACTATATTAGCAGATAAATTCAGGGTTCTGTCCCGGAAATGCTCTTGCAAGATTTACCTGGGGCCAGGGAGATGGTACGGCATCCTAGAACAGACCCACTGGCCTCGTGAGCCAGCTGGAAATAGCTCCCGGCTCCCTGAGCACCCCCTTCCCCTCTCCTCACCAAAACCATTAGGTGTTTTGGAAACTGATTCCTCCACTGGGCGTCCCGGAGGACCTGGCTAATGGGAGCAATGTTGTTAATCGCCAAGTGACCCCCTCATGCCCGCTGGGGAGGAAATCGCAGCCAGCTGCTCGCTGATCAACCACTGGAATTTTTGGAAGTAGTAAAAATTTTGGTAGAAGGGGGCTTTTGTTTCCCAGAATAGCAACACTTATCATCACTTTAAAACCAGCAATTGCTATATACAGCAAGTGCTTCTATATATACGCCTGTATTGTTTTTATAGGACTATTTTAAGATCCATGTCATTTTTCTGGTGTATTTTATGGTGGGAAAATGCAATTGGAAAAAATGCTCTTAGCTCTAGTGGGGATGGTCAGATTAAAAAAAAAAGTCCTTCAAACCCCACAGAAATTGTGGTTTTCAAGGTGACAGCTCCCTCAGTGAAATATTACTGCTTCTCCTTCAGCAGATTGAGCCTTGACAGAATTAGACCTTACAGCAGAAGACAGGCAAGGCCAGGGCAAGAGTCCATCCACGAGGTCACTCCAGAAATCTGTGAGAAAATGCCTTATAGTGATTGTGATGGGGCCTATAGCTGAGGGCTTGTTTTTCCCTTGGCTTTGCAGCTGTGGGTTTGGGGAAGAAAGGGCTTAGCTACTGTTAGGAACAGTGTGGCTGAGAGACACAGGCAGTACCTGAGGCGGGGTGGCTGTCAGGAACTGGGTATGGCTGCAGTGGTTCCTTGCCTGGTATGTACAGGCTTGGGGGACTGTGGTCGCTGGCACCCCCCTGCCCACTGAAAGCATGAAGGCTCCAGTTCAGAGACCCAGACCCGTCCGCTAGACGAAGACATTGTCAGGACTGCTGAAGTGCTGGTGATGGGGACAGTCAGTTCTGATGACCTTTGAACTCTTCCTTAGGCTGGAGCTAGAGTGCAGTGGGTAGGGCTCTTGCTTTGCTCTCAGCTGCTGCAGGTACAATCGCCGACATCCCATATGGTCCCCTGAGCACTGCCAGGAGTGATCCCTGAGTAAAGAGCCAGGAGTAACCCCTGAGCAACCGCCAGGTGTGGTCCCCAAGAAAACAACAAACATCCCTCCCTTTACGTTTTCTTCTTGACTGGATTGCTGATGAGAACCCACATAGTTGAATCCCAGGGAGTGAGGTTTCTCCTGCGGTTTAGTTTTCCTCTCCTGTCTGTAGGTGCTGGGAAACGCCGGCGTGCCGGGTGTTTCTAGACTCTGAGGACTGGGAAAGAACGATGGTGCACAGAGAATAAAACTAGACCCTTTGCTTCAGTTGTCTCCCACTACACTCGGGCGTATTGAGGTGCAGGGAACAAGCCATTGGTGAAGGATCCCGCCTTCACAGTTGCTTTTATTCCGTCGGCTCCTGCCACTCTCTTCCCTGCATGCTTCTCTCCCAGCGGAAATGCCTCTTGCCTGCCATATTGTTCCTGTGGGACATGCTTGTACCATCTTACAGGGGGCCTGGCTCTGCTCCCCTGCGTGTGGGACCCAACTAACTAGCTCCCGGGGGCTGCCCTGCTCTTCATCAGCAGGGAGGTTCCGTTACTGGTCAGCAGTGGGCGCGCCCTCTTCGCTGTCTTCCGGGGACCCTGTCACCCACTATTGAGCCCCTGC
The DNA here is from genome assembly GCA_021461705.1 of Cryptotis parvus. Classification (NCBI taxonomy): domain Eukaryota; kingdom Metazoa; phylum Chordata; class Mammalia; order Eulipotyphla; family Soricidae; genus Cryptotis; species Cryptotis parvus. Next base: position 60,878 of record JAJIBD010006862.1, on the reverse strand, counting down.
CTTGCTTCCTTGCTGGGTGGGAGTCCCCCTGGGCTGAGATTCCTGGAGAGATTCCTGGGCTGGGCCTCCCTGTGCTTCATTCTTCACCGTAAGGAAGAGAAGCAGATGAAGGGCAAGGATGAAGGGGCGATGCGGGGTTGGAGCTGAACAAGCTTGGATGATGGGCACTGTCAAGGGTGTCATTTCTGGAAGTGGGCACTCAGCAAGGTTGGTGTCGTCTGGAGGGAATGAGCCCTTCTGTCCTTCTGTCACGGGGCTTTTCTCTGCAGAAGCTGCCGGGCAGCAGTGGACCAGAGATCACCCTGGAGCAGCCCCTCCCATGAGCTGTTGCCCTTCCTGAGTGCTCTTACCACCTCATGACCTTTAGGCTGCAGTTGACTGTTTTTTGTTTTGGGGCCACACCTGTCCACACTCAGCGCTTATTACTCTTGGCTCTGTGCCCAGGGGTTACTCCTGGTCAGCTTAGGAGACTCTGTGGGATGCTGGGGATTGAACCTGGGTTTGCTGCATGCTAGGCAAGTGCCCAGTCTGCTGCGTTATTACTCCAGCCCCTGCAGTTGAGTCTTTTGACGCTTTCTGCTCCTTGAGGATTTTATTTATTTTTAATATATTTAATATTTTTCTTCCAACACATTGTCCTTTCCTTCTCTCCTTACCCCTGGTGGGTGATGGGAATCAATGATGTCGTTTCCTTTTTGGGTCTGCCTCACCCTCCCTATCTGTGGAGCTAACGTGGCACAGGCCAGGCTGCGTTGGTAAGATTCTCTGGCTCCCCCAGCGAACTTCACTGGGTTTCTGACTCCCGTATCTGTGCTCTGAATCCCTGTCCCTGCCTGTTTGACAAGCCGGTCCCAAACAGCACCGACTTGCCCCTTCCTGGTGTCTGTCACCTCCTATAGTCTGCACCTCCTACTGTCCGTCCCCTCCTTACCTCCTCCCGTTGTGCTTCCTGGAGCCTCGTCTTCCCTCTCCTCTGGCCTTCCCTTACGCCCGAAACCTATATCCAGCCCCATTCCTTCTCTTCTGCCCCACGTTCACTTGGTTCAGGCTACCACCAGCTTTTGATTGGTGACAGAAAGCGGTCTTTTGAGTAGGAGACTCCCAGCCGATGGCGGGGGCGCCGAGGCCTGCACAACTGGGGCCTTGCACAAGCCATGCATGTGACGTGTCCCCTCGAGCTAGCTCCAGGCCTGAAGTGTTTTTTGTTTCTCAGGAGATCAGGACTCTCAGATGTAAGTCTTACGCTCCGGCCCTTTGAGCATCTCCCCAGCCCTGAATATTTCCCCTTTTTAAATTCTGTCCAGTGGCCCACGATCAGCAGTACTGTTCATGACAGGGTTTCAGAGCACCCCAGGACCACACTCTCCCCCAGTGTCCACTTTTGTCCTCCACTGTCCTGGTGCCTCCTCTGTGGTCGCTCAGTTTGAAATAATTTCTTTGCTGCATTTCTCTTTTCCTGGCTCCTGTTTCCTTTTTCCTGCCTTTCCCACTACTGCCCTTCACACGACCTGTGAAGCCTTTTGTCAAAACTAGCCAGAGCGAGCCTTTAAGATGTGACATAGATGGGGCCGGAGTGGTAGCACAGCGGGAGGGCCTCTGCCTTGCACGTGCCAACCCGAGTTCAGTCCCCGGCATCCCATATGTTTCCCGAGCACTGCCAAGGGTAATCCCTGAGCATCGCCCAAAAAGAAAATAAAGAAATCACATAACATAGACCGTATAGATGATGTCACTTTTCTATCTAGAACATTCCAGCAACTTACGCCAGGTGCGCCCTTCTGCTCCCTGTGCAGCACCCAGGGACCCTGGCCCTCCGCTTCTCTTGACCCTTTGCTGAGATGCCACTGTGCCAGCTTCCCGCCAGCCTCGAGTGCCCATGGCCGTGGTCCTGTAAGCCAGCCTCGAGTGCCCATGGCCCCTCTAAGCCAGCCTCGAGTGCCCGTGGCCCCTGCAAGCCGCCTCGAGTGCCCGTGGTCCCTGTAAGCCGCCTCGAGTGCCCGTGGTCCCTGTAAGCCAGCCTCGAGTGCCCGTGGCCCCTGTAAGCCAGCCTCGAGTGCCCGTGGCCCCTGAAAGCCAGCCTTGAGTGCCCGTGGTCCCTGTAAGCAGCCTCGAGTGCCCTTGGTCCTGTAAGCCAGCCTCGAGTGCCCGTGGTCCCTGTAAGCCAGCCTCGAGTGCCCGTGGCCCCTGAAAGCCAGTCTCGAGTGCCCCTGTAAGCCAGCCTCGAGTGCCTGCTGGCCCCTGAAAGCCAGCCTTGAGTGCCCGTGGTCCCTGTAAGCCAGCCTCGAGTGCCCGTGGTCCCTGTAAGCCAGCCTCGAGTGCCCGTGGTCCTGTAAGCCAGCCTCGAGTGCCCGTGGCCCCCTGAAAGCCAGCCTCAAGTGCCTGTGGCCCCTGTAAGCCAGTCTCGAGTAACCATGGCCCCTGTAAGCCAGCCTCGAGTGCCCGTGGCCCCTGAAAGCCAGCCTTGAGTGCCCGTGGTCCCTGTAAGCTGCCTCGAGTGCCCGTGGTCCTGTAAGCCAGCCTCGAGTGCCCGTGGTCCTGTAAGCCAGTCTCGAGTGCCCCTAGCCCCTGTAAGCCAGCCTCGAGTGCCCATGGCCCCTGTAAGCCAGCCTCGAGTGCCCGTGGCCCCTGAAAGCCAGTATCGAGTGCCCGTGGCCCCTATAAGCCAGTCTCGAGTGATCATGGCCCCTATAAGCCAGCCTCGAGTGCCCGTGGCCCCTGAAAGCCAGCCTCAAGTGCCTGTGGCCCCTGTAAGCCAGTCTCAAGTAACCATGGCCCCTGTAAGCCAGCCTCGAGTGCCCGTGGCCCTGAAAGCCAGCCTGGTGCCCGTGGCCCCTGAAAGCCAGCCTTGAGTGCCCGTGGTCCTGTAAGCCAGTCTGCTTCTTCACTCTCCGTGGCACATTCTAAACATTCAGGTTGCTGGATTTCAGCTTTGTTTGTCTTGGGGTCTCATCCCGCTGTGTCTGGGGCTTATTCCTACCTTATTCCTGGCTTCATGCTCAGGGGTGACTCTTGGTGGGGTTCAGGGGAGCATATGGGTGCCAGCGATGGAACCCTGGTTGGCCACATGTAAGGCAAGACCCTGCCAGCACCCCCCCCACCCCCCATGTTGTCTTTCGGACTCTTGACTTCCTTTTCTTTTTTAACTTTTATGATGCTTCATCTGTTTCCCTTCATCTATCTCCCTGGCTAGAAAGTTCCTCCATTATTTTGTTCTCCGAGGCAGGAGCTTAGCAATTAAAGGGTATTCAGCAAAGTTACTTACTGAGTGAATGAATGAGTCTTTGGCTAAATTTCACTGACACACAACCTTTATGAGTTATAATGTTCACTCACATAAGATTTTGTCTGTGTGGATGGATGAGGGAAGGAAGAAGCTGCCAGGCAATTCTGCTTTCTGCTTCCCCCTCCCAGTACAGATTTCATTTTGTGCCATTTTGGGAAGTGCCATGTTTTTTGGAGAGGAGAAACTGACATTAGAAATGGTAAAAGAAGAAACCGAGTATTTGTCTGTGGCTGATCTCAGCCATCCAGCTCAACAGAAGACGGACACTTTTAGAGTTTGAGATCTGAGCAGAGGAAATGTGTGAAGAAGTGGAGCTCAAGGGAAAATGATTCTGGATTCTAGGACAGGTTATTTTAAAGGAAGCTGTTGCATTGGCCAACGCTCACACCCTGCTGTTGGCTAATGCAGTTGTCTTGGTCACTGCCCACAGCCCTCTGCTAATGCAGTGGCCTTCGACTGCCATCCACTGACCAGTGCTGTGTGCTGGTGGAGAAAGGCTGGAAATTCCTGGTCTCCCACCTTGGTTGTAGCTGCTGGGCCATGGATGGGTGTCCAGGGCGCGTGCCATTGCTGGTGTGAAAGATTGAAGAATGCTTGCTGGCCATATTGCCAACAGTGGGGAAAGAGCTAAATCTTACTGAGATGGTCTTGGCAAGGTGTGGGATGCTAGATGGGTAGGCTGTTGGCAGGGCTTCCGGTCAGGAAGGGAGGAGGCACTGTTCCCTCTATAGCAGAGAGGAAGTAAAGGCAGCTAAAATTCACTGCTGCCCAAATTTCACCACAGTAAGTGATGTCCCCTGTATTGTCTCACTCAGTCGCTCTGTGCACTTGATGTAAATCTCATTCTGTGTAGAGGAGATGACCAATAGATGGACCGGTTTCCTCAGAAGTCTGTCTTAAGCCTGACAATGAAAATATCTCCTCTTGGAGAGAGAAAAGAGATAAAGAACCTGCCATTTAGGCAGGCTATGGGAGGGGGAGGGAATTGGGGACATTGGTGGTGGGAAATGGGCACTGGTGGAGGGCAGGGTGCTGGAACACTATGTGACCAAAACCTCTAAACATGAGCAACATTGTAATTGTATATCTCACGGTGGTATAATAAAATGTTTAATAAAAAAAAAAAGAAGAGACACAAACTAAAAAAAAAAAAAAAAAAGAAAAGAAAATATCTCCTTTTTCCTCCTTTTGCTTGTGAGAGACCTAAATTCTCACTTTGCCTGTACCACAAGGTCCTGAGAACTCACTGAGGAACCTGATAGGTTCCTGCCTGTTGAATTCTTTTGTGATCGTTTTTGAGATGACACTCAGAGTCCTCAGAGCAAAAGGCTTTTCATCCAGTGCTCCCTGGGCTCCTCCCTGGCTAGGGTGAGGCCCAGCCTTGGCACGACATCAGGGAGTCCAGGAGGCACGTGGTCTAGGCTGCTGGTCCCCAGGCCCGTGCACACAGATTTACGGTGACTGTGAAGTGTTGGGCTTGAGATTCCCAACATCCTCTCCAGTGTTTGTTTCCTTCCTGCTGTTTGAGGGGTACTGTAGGACCCCCCCACCCCCGCCCCCCCACTGCACAATTCTTAAGTCTCCTTGGCTACTGTCTGTCACTTCTTATTAGCACAGCTGTGTCAGGTTGTTCCTAATTCTGTCCCGCTTCCTCCACCCTCTTGGCGGGCTTCCTTCTCTGTTTCGGTCTGGCTGCCTTTGCCTTTAACCTCCCTGCCTTCATGTTTCTGTTACAGACACTGAGTCTGTGACTGTCATCAGGCAATTGTAGGTTCCCATTGTCAGCCTAATCACTAGTTCCTTAGACCCATCAAAATACACTTGGTATCTGTCACTCAGAGCCTGCGACTGTGATAAGTGAGAAGGCGCAGGTGTGACAGCCTGCTGCCGTGTGAGTGTGTCTACCAGCCCTGAGAGGAGATGCAAACGGGACGCGGGCCTGGACTCTGGAAGCAGGCAGAGGCAAAAGCGTCACCCCAGGGAATGGTTTGAGACTCTTTATGTTCCTGGAGCAAGCAGGTGCCCTTGGGCTCTACTAGCATGAGACAGGACATATGGAGATGTTACTGGTGCCCGCTCGAGCCAATCGATGATGAACGGGAAGACAGTGATTATTAGCCTTATCTGACTTGGGCTTACTCCCAAGTAAGCTCTGTTCTTAGGGATCGCTTCTGGTGCTGTGCTTAGGGTACTGAGGGTACTGAGTACGTGGTACTGAGGTACTGAGGATTGATCTCGGGGTGCCTGCATGCAAGGCAAGTGCTTGCCTGTTGTGGTAGCTCTCTGGCTCTTAATCCAAATTTTACCAAGAATAGACTGAAGACAAGTTTCCATCATTTTATTGGTGTGAGTGCCCTGCATTGAGCTCGGAGCGTTGTAGGAAGATGAGGAACGAGGGTTATTTCCTGATAACTTACCTGTGCTTCCGAGTTTGAAAGGAAGCATATTCCTTTGAAAACCTTAGTCTCCTGTGACTGACTTTGTGATTTAGTGGTCCTTTCCCACCTTTGTAGAGCAGATCCAGAGAAAGAGTTTAGATTTCAGGACAGTTTGAAGCGGCTGGGTTAAATCTACAGAATGCTGTGCATTTGCCGGAAAAGGGCCCTCTCTGAGCACTGCTCACGGAGCCATGCTTGTCTGCTTATTTTGTGGAGCTAAGCTGTATGTTAAAATGATGGATTATTTAATGCCTAAGTTCACACAGTTGACTGATTACTGTTCTTTTTTTCCCTTTTTTGGGGGGCTGATTTTGGGGCCACACCAAACTATATTCAGGGCTTACTCCTGTTTTTGTGCTCAAGGATCACTCCTGAGAAGGCTCAGGAGACCATATGTGGTGCTAGGGATAGAACCTCTGGCATTCCCCTGCAAGGCAAACCCCCTCCCCACTATACTATCTCTCTGGCCCCTGTATATCCATTCTTTAGAAATCAAGAGTCTACCACAGTTTTTTGTTTTGTTTTGTTTTGGTTTTGGCTTTTTTTTTTTTAGTTTTCAGTTTAGTTTTTTTTTATTGATTTCCTCAAAGCTGCTTTTCTGCTTTCAATGCTGCTTTATCTCCTTCAACACCTGATATTGTCGGTTTTGTACAATATCATGTATGACTGAGTTCCCCACAGCAGAGTTGGGAGTGGTTTGTGCAGTTTCTTTTCTCTAAGAAGCTAATTTGAGACAGGGAGCATCTTGGTTTTTTTCTCTGTCTTTTCCTTCCTTCCTTCCTTCCTTCCTTCCTTCCTTCCTTCCTTCCTTCCTTCCTTCCTTCCTTCCTTCCTTCCTTCCTTCCTTCCTTCCTTCCTTCCTTCCTTCCTTCCTTCCTTCCTTCCTTCCTTCCTTCCTTCCTTCCTTCCTTCCTTCCTTCCTTCTCCCTCCCTTCCCTCCCTCCTTCCTTCCTTCCTTCCTTCCCTCCTTCCCTCCCTCCCTCCCTCCCTCCCTCCCTCCCCTCCCTCCCTCCCTCCCTCCCTCCCTCCCCTCCCTCCCTCCCTCCCTCCCTCCTTCCTTCCTTCCTTCCTTCCTTCCTTCCTTCCTTCCTTCCTTCCTTCCTTCCTTCCTTCCTTCCTTCCTTCCTTCCTTCCTCAGGTTCAAAAAAACAGAACTTCTCATCAGGAATTCCAAAGCTCAAAGAATGTGGCTCCAGGGCACAAACGGTTCAGTGTTGGTAGGGGGGGGGGGGGAGAAATATAAAAAAAGAAAAACTTTAAAAAATTTCTAAGAGGTCCAACTTACGTGAATAATTTCTCCTCGAGTCTGAGTATGGCCTTTTGCAGTCAGATCTGTTGGTGCTATAGAGCTGGTATTTCAAGTATGTCCATCTGCATTTAAACGAATTGCTCCAAGACAATCTGATTATGCGGTAGTGACTTTGGTGAGAATAGCGCCTCAGTGGAATGGAAACTTCATTTTGAGTCTAATATTAGACCTTGCTTTGGAAAATTCCTTTTAAATGATCACAAGCTGGGAATAGCAAAAGAATTTAACTTTCGACAGACAGCATTCACCAAGAATTTTTAACTGCGTATGTTTGGGTCCTTGGGAAAGCAGATGTGAGAAACTGACCAGGCAGAATGGACGAGCCCAGAATCCACTTGACCTGATGGGTGTTTATATCTATCGCTGATAAGTTTCCTCCTAGCCTCATTTGCTCAAAATATTTTCATTCTTTGAGCATGAGCATGCTAAAGATGAAAATTGTTAGAATGCCTAATTGTCTAACAATCTAAACTAATGGGCTTCCCGGCATGGCTGCCTAGAGGGTCTGAGGCAGAGGGAAAAGGGAAACCGACCGACAGAGCCCAGCCATGTTTGAGCGAGGTGCTGGGGCTTAACAAGACCTGGTCTCCAGAGAGTAATTTCAGTTTGCTAACTGGTTTTGTTTCAGGTTAGACTGTTTAAAGGATCCCCTGCGACCCCGTCCTGAAAACTCCCCGGCCTTAAAAAACAAGCAAACATGTGGATATACCTATATTTACTGTTTCTGAAATTTTACCTTAAGGATTTGTTTCAGATGCTTTGGAATTGGAAAATCAGTATTGGTGTTTCCATGAATCGTTCGGCATTTTCTTATTGTTATGCAAAAAGTGAATTTTCCTGTGCTAGTGGGTTCTTGAGAATTGTATGAAAGGTTTGCGTACAAAACTCAAAAGATAGAAAGTTAGACAATTCCAGGTCCCTCCTCAAATGTCCAGGTCTTCTATTACCCATGAACGGCTTCCTGATCCTGTCCTTAACATTGCCCGGCCCAGTGTACAATGTCCCTGTCCTGTTCCATGCAGTCTCCTCGCCTCCCGTGCATGGTGGCCCGGTTTTGTCCCTGCGCTGCTCTCTCTGTCCTGTGTTCGCTCTCCCAGCCTCTGGCCACAGCCACATGCACACGGACAGCTTCCCTGTGTCCGGACCTGCCACTACCTGCGCATCTGTGTCCTGTCTGTTGTCGGGGTTCTCCTGGGTCTCCTAGCCCACACTGCCCTGTACCTGGCCCTTCCTGACCTTGCCTGGCCTACCTTGACTGGGTCCTGTGTCTGAGCACGCCACCCTGCCTGATCTGGGGAGGGAGAGAGAGGGCCAGCAAGAAAGAGAGAGAGAGGAGAGAGAGAGAGAGAGAGAGAGAGAGAGAGAGAGAGCGAGCCCTAGGCATTCCTTTCATCTACTGCCACATCTCACACCCCAGGTGTCCCCTTCTACATTCTGATTGGCTACGTATTCCTTGGATGTGATTGGCTACCTGTGACCTGGCGCTCTCCACCTTAGCTCCTGATGTATCACTATAATTTTAAACATCATGATTTATAGAGTTGATCATAGTACAGTTGTTTCCAGGCATTCGGTGTTCCAACACCATTACCAGTATAACCTTCCCTCCACCAATATCCCCAACTTCCCACCTGCCCCCCCCCCCCCCCCCCAGCAGGCACAAACTTATTTCCTATTGTTACAACAAAATAGCAAATGGAATTATCAAAAAGTAGATGATCACTGAATCACTGTATCGCTGTCTTCCTGTTGTTCATCGATTTGCTCAAGCTGGCACCAGTAATATCTCCATACGTCTTGTCATAAGCAAGTGTAGCCCAAGGGCATCTGCTTGCTCCAGGGACAGGAAGAGCCTCAAACCATTCTTCAGGTCATGGAATCGAGGTCCATAATTGTTACTAGATTTTGGCATATCAAATAAAACACCGGAGGGCCAGAGCGATAGCCCAGCGGGTAGGGCGTTTGCCTTGCACGTGGCTGGCCTATGCCAGCCCGGATTCAATCCCTGGCATTCCATATGGTCCCCTAAGCACCACCAGGAGTAATTCCTGAGTGCAGAGCCAGGAGTAACCCCTGAGCATTGCCGGGTGTGACCCAAAAAGCAAAAATAAATAAATAAATAAAATAAATAAAACAGCTTGTCAGGCTCTGCCGTGTAGGTGGTATACTCTCAGTAGAAGGCTCTCATCTTGAGCTTTTACTGATGAAACTTAAAGGGAAAGATCAGGTTTTCTTGATGTGTGGGTTGCTCTGGCTTCTTACTAGGCTTACTGGGATGACGGGTATCAAAAAGTAGATGATAACAGTCAATTTGTGATCATTGTTACATCTCACAGTGGTGTTACTAAGTCGTTGTCTGAGGGTTTACCGGGCTGGCTGGTGCTAGTTGAGTCCCTGTGTTACTGTTTACACTCATTGAGCTTGGTGGGTTCTCTGCATCTTCCCCATCCGATTTGCTGTGCTCTTGCTGCACTGCTGGTACTGTGCCAGTTGGAGGCGCTGTGCCGTGCACTTCCCGAGCTGTGGAACTGGGACACTTTGGTGGCTTGGTGACTTGATGAGATTCGGTTGTGGAGAGGGGCCATTTCTTTGTTGGGTGTGGGTGTGGGCTACTGGAACTCTGGCAGGATGGGGGATCTGCTACCCCAGTTTTAGAAGTCCCAGAGTGCTCAACCCAGGAATTGATCTACTTGGGATGGTTTGGCAGCTTGTCGACCTGACCTGCATTTAGTATTTTAAAAGATCTTTCTGAAATTACGTTGCCTCTTTCCATCTTGGTAGATGCTTACAGTGTTTCCTTTTCCTGTAAGTTGATGACACTTTTGAGTGCAGAAAGAGTGTTAGTAAGAGAATGATTTATACCGCTCATTGATGTCCAGTGGACCCAGTCATGGTCTTTGCTGGGTGCCAGCGTGGCTGTCTCAGACCTCAGCGCACTCCCCTGTGGCATCAATGATTAGAAGTCTGGGTTTAGCCAGGTCATGCCATCTGCTTGTGATCACCCAGCTGGTCACGGGCTCCAAGTGGCAGTGCTGTTCAGATCCGGGACTGTGTGCCCGCAGCAAGCTTTTGCCCGGCTCCTGGAGCGGCCAGTCTCCAACTCCTTTGTCTACAGAACTCTTTAAGCTCTTTAAAAAAGAAAAAAAAGGCAGTCATGGACCTTTCAACTTCATGTGAATTCTATCTTCGGATACTATATTTGAAATGAAAACAAGTTTAAAACATCTTATTCACTTTAAAAGAACAGCAATAAATCTCACATAGCAGTTTTACGGGGCTGGGGTGCGGCTCAGTGGCAGAGCTCGTTCCTTGCACGTGGACTCACTGGCTGCCATCCCCAGCACTGCCTGGGCTCGGCTCTGCAGCAGCAGCAGCACAGCACACGGTAAAGCTTTATAAAAGGCGAAATGCGGGGCTGGAGCGATAGTACAGAAGGCCAGACACTGGCCTTGCACACAGCCAACCTGCATTCAGTTCTCGGCATCCCATACGGTCCCCAGAGCCTGTCAGGAGTGATCCCTGAGTACCACGAGCAACCCTTGAGCACCACCAGATGTAGCCCCCACACCAAAACAAACAAAAATAACCAACCTCAGCCCATAAAAAAAATCAACAAATAGCAAGAAGAGGATTGTTTTGCTTTCACTCTTTGCGTGTCTGCCATCCAGCCTAGTCTCTTGCCGTGTTCTGTGCCCAGTCTCTGCAGTGTGCGACTGTCACAGCTATCTCAGAATTGGGCACCGCCAACTAGTTCCCTCTTCGTCACAGTAACAGTTTCCCTCGTGTTGCCTGGGATTCCCCCCCCACGCACACACACACACACACACACACACACACACATCGGTATAGAGTGGTGCTAGTTAGGGCCGGCTGTAATTGGAAAAGGAAGTGTATTGGGGTGGGGTTTGGGGTCACACTTGACTGTACTTAGAGGCTTTTCTTGGAATGCACCAGGGATCAAACTGGGATCAGGGGCTTGCAAGGTAAGCACCTTAACTCCTGTCTTATCTCTCTGGCTGCCCAGGTACTATATTTTAAAAGCCTTTATGTACACTTGTACAGTAGTACCTTTAATACAGCACCCAAACTCCACACATTGTCTCACTGTCTGTCTTCCCGTATATCATCGATTACTCGAGTGGGCACCAGTAACATCTCAATATGTCCTGTCACATGCGAGATAGCCCAAGGGCATCATCCCACTTCAGGAACATAAAGAGCCTCAAACCATTCCATCAGGTCATGGGAATGAGGTCTATAATTGTTACTGGTATTTGGCATATCAAATACGACATGGGTAGCTTGCCAGGCTCTGCCGTGGGGGTGGGATACTCTAGTAGTCACCTCAAAACCCGAAAGCAATTATTGATGAACCACACGGCCACAAAGTGGCCACGTGAACCCGGCTGTGATCAGCTCTTCTGCTGAGGAGAGAGGAGTCCGGATGTGGAAAATGGCGGCCCTCATGGTGTGGGGGGTTCCTCTGGCTTCTTGTGAGGCTCTGCTGGGGTGGCGGGCCAGGGCTAGAACCTGCCATCCCTCCCGGATGCCTAGTGATCAGCTGGGCATAGGGAGAGCAAGTAGCAGCTCTGCCCCGTGTGTGTGAGTCTCTGAATTGGCATACCTGGGCTGGCCTTGAAAAGGACTGCTGCAGGGTGAACCGGGCTGTAATCAGCTCTTCTGCTGGGTGGAGCTCTGAGGAGAGGGAGTCTGGATGTGGAAAATGGCAGCCCTCATGGTGAGGGGATTCCTCTGGCTTCTTGCGAGGCTCTGCTAGGGTGGCAGGCCAGTGCTAGAACCCACCATACCTCCCGGACACCTCGTGATCAGCTGGGCACAGGGAGAGCAAGTAGAAGTTCTGCCCCGTGTGTGTGAATTTCTGGACTCACATACTCACATAATATTTTTTTGAAAGATCGTTGCCATCTGAATCTGTACCAAGTGCATCCACTTGGTTCACTGTTACATCAGAATTCCTTGGACTGAAATCTTCCTTACTCAGAGGAATCCTGAGCGATGCCTAGAAATACTCCACCTTCCCCAGAAGTAGGACCTAGTCCCACTTCCTTCCCCCCACTTTGAAAGACTAGAGTGGAACAGTGAGTAACTTTACAGTGGAGAAGCCCAGAAAACTGAGCGGGTGGTGAGGCTGAGCACCACCTGTGATGTCCCGTGGTCAGCTGGGGCGCACAAGCCCTGTGAAATCCCCCTGACGACCACCTCAGAGGTCACGCTCCGTGATACCTGGTCAGTGCTCAGTGACTGTCAAGGTTATAAAAAGTAAGGAACAAGGGACCGGGCAGACAGTACAGGGGCTAAGACAATTGCCTTGCATGCCGCCCACCCAGATCAATCTCCATCCCTTGCTGACCCCCCGAGCACTGCTGGGGTACTCCTGAGGCCCCCTGATCACTATTAGGGAAATCCCTGACACCACAGAGCCCGAGCAGTGCCATGTCCTCAAGACCAACATCAAACCTCTAGCCCAGGGGCCAGAAATAGCCAGGAGTGGTCCGGGTACTCTGAGCACCACCTGGAGCATCCCCTGCTCCCTAAAACATGTAAGGAACCAGACTATGAAACAGTCACAGACTAGAGGAGACCAGGAAAATGTGTCAGCTGAATCCAAAGTGCTGTTCGAATAGGAACAGAAAGAGGGCATTGATGGAGAAACTGGTGAAATACAAATAAAGTCTGGAGCTTCAGTGTAAGGGATCTGTCACTTTCTCAGTTCTGACAAATTCATCATGGAAATATGAGCTCTTTACACCACAGGGCGGCAAAGGAGAAGCAGAGCTTTGCTCTACATCTTGGCAATTTGTAAATCCAAAATAAAAGTATATCTCACTTCTGACACTGCCTGGCCCCCAGCTCTGCCAGATATGGCCCGTGAAGCATTCCCCTCCGTGTCCCGGACTGAGCCCAAGGCATCCCACGTGCGAGGCAGTCTGCCGGGAGCCCCTGTCCCAGCCCGCAGTCCTGGCTCTGCCTCAGGCTGGTTTACTGGGGCATAAGTTAACAGCATTGCCATGGTCCCTGAGCACAGAGCCAGGAGTAAGTCTTGAGCACAGCTGGGTGTCGACTCACCCCCACCCCCCAAACAACAGCTGTCTCATCAGAAAAGGCCTCACTGAAACCCATTCGAGCTGATGGAAACGGACTCAAATTTCGCCAGATTCTGATTTTCCCATAAATGTTGCTATTTCATTGGCTGCAAATCTTTATGTTGTTTTCCTTAAAAGGCACCTTTTCTTTTTCATTTTAAAGAAAATGCCTAACTCTCAAAGCCCAGTTAGTCATTCTTCCACATAAAAGTGATACTCAGTGAAAAAGGCAGGTAGGTGAGCTTTTCCTGGGGTCCGCGCCGCTACCGCTGATGCGAGAGAAGCGCCTTATGACATCGCCCTTGGGTCACACCAACATTAACAGCTCCTGGGGTCAAGACGTGATGAAACTGCAGGCTGGACACCCAGGTTCCGCATCTGGCACTGCAGGACCCCCCGTGACCCCAGGACTGCCCACTGTGACCCAGTCCCCCAAGAAATAAAGGATCGAATGAAATAAGTCCTTCTGCTCCATCGAGGGTGTTTGCACCCTGAAGTTCTGTGCTGCCTCCTGCACGTGTGGGTGGGCGGTGGGGCATGTGGTGGCCCAGTATAGCCAGTCCCTGCCATGCTCTGGGCCATCTCTGCAGTGCCAGGAGCGCCTCGCTGCCCTCCAGAGGAGTCCTGGGCACCCGCAGGGGCCGTGACCTCGCTTTGAGAATCCCCTGCTGGTGGAAAGTCAGTTGCTCCGCTGTCTCGGGCAGTGCGTCTTCGGCTTTGCTGCTCTGGCTTCAGAGCTCTCGCCCCTCTGTGGTGCTGTTCCCTCACCGCCCCCACATGCCGGAGAATGGGGGTCCTTCAGGCTCTGTGTTCACTGGCTAACTTTCCTTTCAAATCCTGACCGTGTTCGGGAGAGTCAGATCATTGCCGCTTACTCTGTTCTGTTCCGTTGCTTTGAAGGTAAATCTCACCTGGCCATTGTGCAGCGAGTGAACAATGAAGGAGAGGGCGACCCCTTCTATGAAGTTCTGGGCATCGTCACCTTAGAAGACGTCATTGAAGAGATCATCAAATCCGAGATTCTGGACGAGACGGATCTGTACAGTGAGTAGGGCCCCTTTGCTTGTTCTTCCGCCTCCTCTGTGAGGGCCTCACTGTGCCATCTCTGTTTCTGATTATGTGTGAGTGCGGGCTGCGGGCTGGCTGCGTGGCCCTGGCTCCCCATAGGGGCTACCAAGGGACAGATCATGTATGTCAAGTGGCAGTTCCTTATTGATTTTTTTTTTGAAGCTGGCTATTGCTCAGCATTGATCAGAACAGAAAATATACTCTTGGGTTTTGCTTTTATTTTACTGGGAGACAGACCAAAAATTATTATCGACACAGTTATCTTTTAACAGAATTAGGTGAACTGTCAAAGGTACCTTTGTGCTAAGGTCATAATTCAGGTACTTAAAAGTGTGTGTGTGTGTGTGTGTGTGTGTGCGCGCATGCAACACATTGATGGATGGCAGCTATTTAAGTGTCCTTGTTTCAGAAACCAGAGTCCAGGGTAAAGTGAGGTTGGCTGGCATTCATTTGCTGGGCACTGGTGGTGAGTTGAAGGGATGGGGAGTTGGCTTCTCATTCTCTGCTTCTCTGGTCTTCATTAGAGGCTTTGCTGGGGTCCAAGGGGACAGGAGGGCGGCTGGAGCAGGCACTCTGGTTTGTCCAGGATTTAGAGCTGCTCGTGGGCTGAGTGTTGAATCTGGCTCACAGGGGTCCACAGCGAGAACCGAGAGCTTGGCCTGAGTGATTGGCGTCCACAGCCAGAGAACAGCTTGACGTGCCCTGAGCAGTGCCCGGTCAAGGGCTGCCGAAAGCTCAGGCAGCCCCAAGACCTGAGATGTTTGGGAACCTCAGAGGCAGGGAGAAAAAGTGGGGTGCACTTGAGTTTTAAACGTAGCTCAGGGGATGGACTTCACAGGACCTGTGGAACCCAGGGCAGAAGCCATATTGCTCCAAGCTTACTGTCACAAGGTCCTCCTGTTAACACTGAGGCTGATCTGGAAGAATACGTTTCACGTTGCGCTTGGCGGCCTGCTTCCAAAAACATCGCCCGGGTCTCAGACCCTTACCCTGTCCTGGCCCTTCTTTTCCTTTTGACACTGGAGTTTGTTACAATAGCCGACAGTCTTCTTGTTGGTGCCTGTCAGTTCTTTTTTGTCCATCCTCACGGTGACTGTTTCATACGACGTCTTTGTAGAATTCTGTGTTTGCCCAGGGATCATTTAGACTTTCAGAAGATCTTACTTTGTACTTATGTAAACCTTGCTGTCAGCTGACCTCATGTGCCAGGCAGGACTTCTGTGAACTGTAGTTTCAGATTTATCCCTATTCCTTTTTTTTTTTTCTTTTTGGGTCACACCCGCGAAGCTCAGGGGTTACTCCTGGCTCTTTGATCAGGAATTACTCTTGGCGGTGCTTGGGGAAGCATATGGGATGCCGGGATCGAACCCAGGTTGGCCACGTGCAAGGCAAATGCCCTACCTGCTGTGCTATCGCTCTGGACCCTATTCCTTTTCTTTTCGGGGGTGGGGAGTTCCCAGGTGGAGCTCAGGAGACCTGGACCTGTTTTCTGCAGTTTTTGTCCAGCTGGACTGGTGGCCCAATGCAGGGGCCTAAGCATGTGTTGCCTGGGCCCTACAGTGCAGGGAGTTCCTCAGGCGCCTACAGGGCTGTACCCAGCAGGATGCCTGTGAGCTGCCAGGCATTGAACCAGAGCTGGCTGCATGTACAGCGACTTTCCTCCTCTTATCCCAGCTCTCCAGTCAAATGTCCTGTCCATTGTGCTGTCGCTCCCGCCCCTTTTTATTGATCTAGAGAAGAGATTGGGGGTGAGTTGTGCTCACCTCCTCCTCCTCCCTCCTCCTCCTCCTCCTCTTCGTCCTTTTCCTCTTCCTCTTCTTTTCTCCTCTTCCTCTTCCTCCTCCTCCTCCTCCTCCTCCTCCTCTTCTTCTTCTTTTCTTCTTCTTCCTGTTATTGTGGTTTTATTTGTACTGTTGATTTTCAAAAATCATCAAGACAAAAAAATTCGTTGTTGGGCCGCCTTCTGGCCAGAAGTCCATACTGGACGTACCGATTTTGTAGGGGACTAAGCCTAGAGGGAACAGAAGCTGAGAACATGAGAACTTGTCTCAGGAGGAAGCAGTCCTTGGACTTAGGGAGTGCTGGGCGGGGGGTAAGACAGGAGGGGGTCACTGGGACAGTGATGGGGAAGAGGCCACTGCAAGACGTGGAGCTGGAGGGTATCTAGTGATCTCCAGGAAACCCTGTCTGTAACAGTATTGTAAACCCCAGCACCTAAGAGGGGGAGAGCACCTGCCATAGAGGCAGGCTGTAGGCGGGGAATCTGGGACGCTGGTGGGAGGTGGCCACTGGTGAAGGGATGGGTGTTGGCACACTATCCGCCTGAAGCTTGATCATCAGTTTGTAAATCACGTTGCCCCAATTAAAAAATGTTTTGATGTCACATTCGTAATAAAACATTCCTGGCCCGTGACTATGTCCAGCTTATCCTTTCCTGGGGGCCTGCTTCGGCCGGCAGACAGCTGAGAGGTCACAGCCGAGACCAACCAGGCCCTTGGAACCCCCCTTGCTGATCATCAAGCTCTTCAGTGAGGTCGTTTGCTGACCTCTGTTCAGACTGTGTTTCCTCAGGTTGACTCAGCCTTGAGGATCTGTGGCTTTCGTGGTCTAGGATGAAAGAAAACCAATAGCTGTGACTATGCAGATGCATTTGGCTTCTCCTTGGGGACCTTTTGTTGGGGGTGGGTTGGTTTTCTCTCTGCCATAGATTTGGTTCCTCTTTGAGGTGGGGCCCAAGTCTTCAGTGTCTCCTGTGGCACCTGTGTCCTGTGGCACCTGTGTCCTGTGGCACCTGTGTCTCCTGTGGCACTTGTGTCCTGTGGCACCTGTGTCTCCTGTGGCATGTGTCTCCTATAACTTCTATGACTCCTGTGTCCCTTGTGTCTCCTGTGCCTCCAGCATCTCCTGTGGCACCTGTGTCTCCTGTGGCACCTGTGTCCTGTGGCACCTGTGTCTCCTGTGGCAGACAGACGGTGCCTCGCTGTGCTGGGAGACACTGAGCCTCAGGAGAGGCTCCACATGCTCCCCAGGCTGCTCTCTCGGGTGCTCCCCAGTACCTTCCTTGGTGTGTGTGTGGCGAGCGCAGAGTGGTGAGAGCGTTACCTTTCCCCACGAGTCTCACTCTCATTCCAGAACAGTCCTGATTGAGGGGATGCACTGCCTTAATACATTCTCTTTCTCCTCCCTCCCGCAGCTGACAACAGAACGAAAAAGAAAGTGGCTCACCGCGAGAAAGCAGGATTTTTCTGCCTTTAAGCAGACAGACAGTGAGATGAAGGTTAAAATATCTCCCCAGCTTCTCCTGGCCATGCACCGCTTCCTGGCAACAGGCAAGTGTGGCTTGTCAGTGTGGGCGCTCTCTGCTCACCCACTTCCACCACCACTGACGGGGTGGGCTGCGGGTGGACACCGGGCAATGGGGTGATGAGTAATGCCACTTTATGTTTTGTTTTGTTTTCCTTTGTTTTCTTTCGTTTTCTTTTTAAATTCTCTCCTCTCCTGTGTTCAGTGTCGGCATGAACCCTCTGAGACATTTGCCAGGGGTGGACCAGTAACTTTAAATTGGTCTGAAAGGTAAGGATGAATGTTAGTGCCACACTGCATGTGACCTAGGCCAGGCCATCTGCTTCCAGCCCGCCAGGCTGTCTCCGTGTCTCTCGGGGCACCTGTGTCTCCTGTGGGGGCTCTGCAGCCCCCGACACGCCTCCTGTGTGCGGGCCAGCTGAGGCGCTGTAATCACGGTGTCTCTCATGCTGGCTATCTTAGAGCACAGTTGGGCACAGTGCAAATACCCAGGTGCTCTGATTTGCAAAGAAGAAAAAATCAGATTTGTACAAATCCTGGTTTGGTTTTTTTGGTTTTTGTTTTGGTTTTTGTTTTCATGAAACCAGAAGTTTTAGGAACTTTGACCTGGGTTTCACAGTGGCCTCTCCAAGACAGATTGTTCATTTGGGACCATTCGAAAATGTTCATATTATTCAGACTGGCCGCTCCAGAGAGGTTGAAGTTGGACAATTGTAAGAGACAAACTAACCTTTCTCACATCCCCAGAGGAGGCGCCAGGGCAAGGGTGAGCTCTGAGGCCACGGCCAGGAGGGGCCCAGTGGCGTGTGGAGGGCAGCAGCATGTCTTTGAGCCACATTGCAAAGAAGGCTCTGAGGATGGGACCGACTTAACACCCTGTTTGCAGATACTTGGAAATGCCTCCAGTAGGATATTAGTACAGAAGGACCATTCTCCAATTTGTTGTAAAATGAGGCAAAACTCAGAATATGAAACTGAGGAGAGAGAGAGAGAGAGAGAGAGAGAGATTGTGTGTGCGTGCGTGTGCCTGTGTGTGTGTGTGTGTGTGTGTGTGTGTGTGTGTGTGTGTGTGTGTGTGTGTAAATCCTGTCCACATTGTGCACAGTGATCACAGGTGGCTGGTTATGAGATCGTTTTTATTCCCTTTTTTCTTTCTCTTTCTCAGAATTCCTCCATGGCATTAGTATTCATGGAAGCCAATATAGAATTTAATTATTTCTATAACGTTTTTCATACATCTTAAATGCCTAGGCACAAGTTTCAGTCACTTGTTACTCCTGTTCTAATTCTGCCGGCAGTGTTTTTTACTTTCTCGTTTATGCTGTTTTTCCTCCTTATGATTTAAAATTGTTACCCTATCTTACTTACCTCTGAGACACTCCAGTCCAAACATCGTTATCCTACTTACCTCTGAGATACTCAGGTCCAGTCACAGAATGACTGAAAGATAGTCATTTGGGTTTTTCGCTTCCAGTAAAACAGCTATCTGTGGAAATACAGATTAACATGCTTTTTTTCTTTTCTTAACTAGCGGGTTGGTGCGCATGCTGGTGTGTGCACGCGCCTTGCTGTCCCTCCAGTTCCAAGTTTCCTTTCTCTAGTGGGTCTCAGGTTGCTGGCGGGGTGTGCTCGTGGCTGACCTGTATTTCCCAACTGCCTTTCCCCCTGCACTGTCCTTGCCCAGTGAGGCCGTTAGGGACCCATTTCTGGCTGGTTTTCATTTCTGTTCATCGGAAAGGTAAACTGACACTAGTGACCGATTGAAAAAGAAAGTCTCAGGGCCAGAGCGCTAGTACAGCGCATAGGGTGTGTTCTTTATGCTTAGCCAATCCGGGTTCAATCCCTGGCACCCATATGGTTCACCAAACTCTTCCGGAAGTGATCCCTGAGCACAGAGCCAGGTGTGGCCCCAAAACTAAAGACTCCAAAACTAAAGAGAGAGAGAGAGAGTCTTAAGGGCTAGAGAGAAAGTTTAGCAGGTACAGACAGTTCAGCCTTGCATGGACTGACCTGCAGTCTCTGGCACTGCCTATGCACCGCCTACGGTCCCCTGAGTCCTACCAGGAGTGATCCCTAGAGCAGAGCTGGGAATAGCCCTGAGCATTGCTGGGATTGCACTCTCCCTCCCCCCGCCCCAAATAACTAAGAAAGTCTAAAGCAAAAATGAGATTCAGGATTTCTTCATTTCTCCGGTCACCTGTCCCCTCCCACCCATCCCCGTTGTTCAAGTCTGGCCATTCCGTAGTGTGTCTCTTTGGTTCCTCGTATTCTGATTGTCAAAGTACCTTGATCACTGGCAGGGTGTTTTCCATCCGTCTGAAATGTAATATCAAGTTGTGTTTATATCTATAGAAGTAGAAGCATTTAGCCCATCCCAGATGTCAGAGAAGATTCTTCTAAGGCTGCTAAAGCACCCCCATGTCATCCAGGAGCTGAAGTATGACGAGAAGAACAAGAAAGCCCCGAGCACTACCTCTACCAGCGAAACAAACCTGTAGACTACTTCGTGCTCATCTTGCAGGTCAGAGGGGTTTGTCAGTGGTGGTTTGATGGTGCTAACTGCCCGCCCTCCAGTTCTGAGGTGGTCCGTGTGGCCCAGGGTGTCCGGGCCGACAAACTGGGAGAGCTGTTCATCTGGGAGATGTCCCCCTCCTCGCCATAACTGTCCAGGAATTCTAATGTGAACCAATGCCATGAGTTCCATTGACTGCAAGCATTGAAGGCCTCTTGGTGATCGCTGAGTTAGTGAGTCATGTTAGGACGACGAATTTATTTCATAGTATTTCATTGAGTTTGACCGTTCCCTTTGCATCTCCAAATCTTGGCTGCGTGTTTGACACCTGCGAGGATTTTCTTGGGTACTTTTTCATTTATTTATTCGGGAAGGATTGGGGCCACACCTAGTGATCACTTCACTTGATCATTTGACATCCCGTTATTCTTCGATTTGCTCGATGGGCACCAGTAACATTTCCATTGGACCTTATCACGTGCCAGTGTAGCCCAATGGCATCTGGTTGCTTCAGGAATACTAAGAGCCTCAAACCGTTTGTTCAGGGTCTTGATGAAAAAGTCTGATCATCTTGTAGGTGGGTGGCCACGTGATCTTTTGACATCCCGTGGGATCCAGTCGGTAACAGCTCTAGTCCAGCGGTTGTCTCCAAATCACATTACATGTCCAGCCCAACTGATTTTCGATGCCTTGGCAAACGAGATAGTGTCCCTGACTCTGGAACAGCAACGGAGGTCGGATCTCCAGGTTCCTTCTTTGACTTGAGTGAGGCGTGATATTCCAAGCATAGCTCTTTCGATTCCTCTTTGGGAGACCCGATACTCAGAACAACTCCTGGCTCTGTGTTCAGGAGTCATTATTGATAATACTCGGGAGCATACGTGGTACCAGGGATTGAACAGGGCCGTTGACTGCATGCAAGGCAATCACCCGAAGTCCTATACTATCTGTCAGCCTCCTCGTTGAGTTATGTTTTGGGGAGGGAGTGTTGGGACACACTCAGGGCTTACTTCTGACTCAGCACTCAGGGATCACTTCTGGAAGGGATTGGGGACAACATAAGTGCCAGGGATGGAGTCTGGGACATGTGTAAGGCAAATGCCCTGCACTGGACTGTCTCTTTGTGACCCCGAGTTCTTTTATAGCAGTCTCAAGATTTTCTAATTATGGTATCTTGTCATCTGTATATAGTGAGAGCTTGAATTCTTCTTTTCCTGTCTGAATGCCCTTGATTTCTTTTTATTGCCTAATTGCTATGGTGAGACCTTCCAGTACTATATTGAATAGAATTGACAAGAGTAAGCAGCCTTGTCTAATGCCTAATCTTCAAGGGAAGGCTTTTAGGTTTTTCCCCATTGAGTATAAAGTTTGCTGTGGGCTTTTGGTAAATAGATTTGACTACCTAGATTCTTTTTAATGGTCTTTTCCCCTAGCTCTCTTGAGGGCTTGGTCTTATACAGCTTCTTAGATAAAACGTATTTTCTCTTCCTGCAAGACCATCTAGTATTCATCTATTGTTATTTGGGGGGGTCCCAAGTAGGCCCCCTGATGTTCCTCAGTCCAGCTGTGCATGCCAGACACTTGGGTGTTTGGGCCCAGTTCGTGGGTTCTTTGGTGCTGTGGATGGAAATGGGGGGCTCCCTGTGCAAAGCCCACACCCCAGGCCGTTGAGCTGCTTCTGGATTGAGGAGCTCCTGGGAGGAGCGTGATTAATTGAGGGCCCTAAAAGGAACATGAGTCCAGCCAGCGAGGTGCTGATAACCTAGTGCATGAGTGGAATTCTTTCCTTTTAAAACGTCTGTGTTCTAGGGGGGGGGGTATCCCATACCGAGCACCGCCGGAGTGATTCCGGGTGCAGAGCCAGGAGTCCCTGAGTGCCGAAGCAAAACAAACGCTGTGTTCTAGTATAGCCAGCCTGGGTTCGGGTCCCCAGTCTTCGACCCCACGCATCTCCAAGAGGAATTCCTGAGTGCAGAGCCAGGAGTCATCTCCGAGCATCGCTGATGTGGCCCAAAAACTAAACAGTGAAAAACTCTATTCTCCGATCACCAGCTGTCAGAAACTGTGGAGAGAAAGCCCCCGTGTTCCTGTGTGGCTCTGCGGCGGGCTCAGCATTGGGTCTCCAGCCACAGTGAGGAACTGTGGAGTGGCCACGGGCCATCCTGTTAAAAGCTACTTTCACACAGTCTTTCTTGGAAACTTCATTTGCAGGTTTTCTGGCACCTGATTCATCTAGTAGCCTTAATCTCACTCACAAACTGTATTTCTTCCTCCAGAGACAGATAAGCTTGACTCTTGGGAGGGAATATTTTTATTTACTATCATAAGGAAGTAAAAAGCATTCATGTTTGCACAAAAGATGACAGAAATATTTCTCTTCCCTTTTTTTTCTTTCATTTTTGGTTTTTGGGCCACACTATGGCAGTGCTCACTGGTCACTCCTGGCAGTACACCGGGACCTTGTGGTGGTGGGGACAGACCAGAGCCTCCAGCATGAGGAAGTGGAAGGAAACACAACTGCCGCCCTTCCCAGCCCCAGGGCCAGGGGCTGATCTCTTCTGCCTTTGCTAAAACAAACAGCTGGAGTGATACGCAGCAGGGAAGACACTTGCCTGGCATGCAGCTGACCCAGGTTTAATCCCTGGCACCATATGTGGTTCCTTGGACCCCTCCAGGATTGATTCCTGAGCACCATCCGGTGTGCCTCTGCACCCAAAAAAGAAAAAAGAAAAACAACCAAGGTCTTGATGTCTGTATTATAATTGCAAGTAGAAACACGCTGATTGGAAACCTGAGGGGAAATGATTGGAAAAGGGAGCGGTGGCCAGTCTCATTTGCGGCCCTGAGTAAAGGGGGCAGTTGAAGAGCAGCCGCGCCCATATATCACCAGGACTGGGACTGACTGGTGGTGGGGTGTGGAGCTGGCTTCACAGGACGGAGGAGCTGAAGCTGCCATTGTGGACTGAGGAAGGAGTGGAAAGGCCAGGTCCTCACACTCAGATCGCTGGCATCAGAAAGGCAGCCGGCAGTGTTCAGCATCAAGTTTTGATTTGAAATAAGCAACCGGGTTGGAGAGGTCTTTCATAGGTAGCTCTTCCCTTGCAATCCCCAACATCCCATATGGTTTCTGAGCACTGACAGATTTAAGCCTTTTAGCACTGAGCCAGGGGTAGCCCCAGCCCCCACAGGGTGTGGCTCCAAAACCAACAATACAAAACAATAGACAGGTTCAATCTCTGGCACTCCATATGTGATCCCTGAGGGCAGGGCCAGGAGCAAGCCCTGAGCACTGTCAGATGTGGCCCTCAGAACCAAAATAAATAAATAAAAATACACAAGTATCTAAATGATACAGCAGCTCTTTAGCCATTGCTGCCAGGAAAGGGTCTCTGCCAGCTCGGGCCGCTGTGGACATCTCTGTCCACGCTTCCCTTGCCTGTTTCTGTGTAATGACCTGTTCTTGTTTATCAGCCTAACTCGCCTAGACCAGCCGGATGGGCCATTTCCATTGATGCTGCTTGACAGTTGCTGCACATGGAAGGCACCGACAGGCTTATGAAACAATTTCTTTAGATGCAAACACGGAGAGTCGCGTTCATGCGTTCTACATGGGAGGTGGTCAGTTTAAGGGTGTGATTGGTTTTAGAGGGCTTAATTTGTTCGTTGTTCATCTCAGATTTTGAGATCCACTTGGTGATGTTGGGGGTCACGTCTCACAGTGCTTGGGAGCCCATGCAGTCCTGGGGAGGGAAGTGCTCCGGAGACCGTGTAGTACTGAGGAGGAAGTGCTCGGGAGACCGTGCAGTGCTGGGGGAGGGAAGTGCTCGGGAGACTGTGCAGTGCTGGGGAGGGAAGTACTCGGGAGACTGTGCAGTGCTGGGGAGGGAAGTGCTCGGGAGACCGTGCAGTGCTGGGGAAGGAAGTGCTCGGGAGACCGTGCAGTGCTGGGGGAGGGAGTGCTCGGGAGACCGTGCAGTGCTGGGGAGGGAGTGCTCGGGAGACCGTGCAGTGCTGGGGAGGGAGTGCTCGGGAGACCTGCAGTGCTGGGGAGGGGAGTGCTCGGGAGACCTGCAGTGCTGGGGAGGGGAGTGCTCGGGAGACCGTGCAGTGCTGGGGAGGGAGTGCTCGGGAGACCGTGCAGTGCTGGGGAGGGAAGTGCTCGGGAGACCTGCAGTGCTGGGGAGGGAAGTGCTCGGGAGACCTGCAGTGCTGGGGAGGGAGTGCTCGGGAGACCGTGCAGTGCTGGGGAGGGAGTGCTCGGGAGACCGTGCAGTGCTGGGGAGGGGAGTGCTCGGGAGACCGTGCAGTGCTGGGGAGGGAGTGCTCGGGAGACCGTGCAGTGCTGGGGAGGGGAGTGCTCGGGAGACTGTGCAGTGCTGGGGAGGGAAGTGCTTGGGAGACCGTGCAGTGCTGGGGAGGGAAGTGCTCGGGAGACCTGCAGTGCTGGGGAGGGAGTGCTCGGGAGACCGTGCAGTGCTGGGGAGGGGAGTGCTCGGGAGACCTGCAGTGCTGGGGGAGGGAAGTGCTCGGGAGACCTGCAGTGCTGGGGAGGGAAGTGCTCGGGAGACCTGCAGTGCTGGGGAGGGGAGTGCTCGGGAGACCGTGCAGTGCTGGGGAGGGAGTGCTCGGGAGACCGTGCAGTGCTGGGGAGGGGAGTGCTCGGGAGACCGTGCAGTGCTGGGGAGGGAGTGCTCGGGAGACTGTGCAGTGCTGGGGGAGGGAAGTGCTTGGGAGACCGTGCAGTGCTGGGGAGGGAAGTGCTCGGGAGACCTGCAGTGCTGGGGAGGAGTGCTCGGGAGACTGTGCAGTGCTGGGGAGGGAAGTGCTCGGGAGACCGTGCAGTGCTGGGGAGGGGAGTGCTCGGGAGACCGTGCAGTGCTGGGGAGGGGAGTGCTCGGGAGACCGTGCAGTGCTGGGGAGGGAGTGCTCGGGAGACTGTGCAGTGCTGGGGAGGGAGTGCTCAGGAGACCGTGCAGTGCTGGGGAGGGGAGTGCTCGGGAGACTGCAGTGCTGGGGAGGGAAGTGCTCGGGAGACCTGCAGTGCTGAGGAGGGGGAGTGCTCGGGAGACCGTGCAGTGCTGGGGGAGGGAAGTGCTCGGGAGACCGTGCAGTGCGGGGAGGGAAGTGCTCGGGAGACCGTGCAGTGCGGGAGGGAAGTGCTCGGGAGACCGTGCAGTGCTGGGGAGGGAGTGCTCGGGAGACCGTGCAGTGCTGGGGAGGGGAAGTGCTCGGGAGACCGTGCAGTGCTGGGGAGGGAAGTGCTCGGGAGACCGTGCAGTGCGGGGAGGGAAGTGCTCGGGAGACCGTGCAGTGCGGGAGGGAAGTGCTCGGGAGACCTGCAGTGCTGGGGAGGGAAGTGCTCGGGAGACCTGCAGTGCTGGGGAGGGAGTGCTCGGGAGACCGTGCAGTGCTGGGGAGGGAGTGCTCGGGAGACTGTGCAGTGCTGGGGAGGGGAGTGCTCAGGAGACCGTGCAGTGCTGGGGGAGGGGAGTGCTCGGGAGACCGTGCAGTGCTGGGGAGGGAGTGCTCGGGAGACCGTGCAGTGCTGGGGAGGGAAGTGCTCGGGAGACCTGCAGTGCTGGGGAGGGGAGTGCTCGGGAGACCTGCAGTGCTGGGGGAGGGAAGTGCTCGGGAGACCGTGCAGTGCTGGGGAGGGAGTGCTCGGGAGACCGTGCAGTGCTGGGGAGGGGAGTGCTCGGGAGACCTGCAGTGCTGGGGAGGGAAGTGCTCGGGAGACCTGCAGTGCTGGGGAGGGAAGTGCTCGGGAGACCTGCAGTGCTGGGGAGGGGAGTGCTCGGGAGACCGTGCAGTGCTGGGGAGGGGAGTGCTCGGGAGACCGTGCAGTGCTGGGGAGGGAGTGCTCGGGAGACTGTGCAGTGCTGGGGAGGGGAGTGCTCAGGAGACCGTGCAGTGCTGGGGAGGGAGTGCTCGGGAGACTGTGCAGTGCTGGGGAGGGAAGTGCTCGGGAGACCTGCAGTGCTGAGGAGGGGAGTGCTCGGGGAGACTGTGCAGTGCTGGGGGAGGGAAGTGCTCGGGAGACCGTGCAGTGCGGGGGGGGGAAGTGCTCGGGAGACCGTGCAGTGCGGGAGGGAAGTGCTCGGGAGACCGTGCAGTGCTGGGGAGGGGAGTGCTTCGGGAGACCGTGCAGTGCTGGGGAGGGAGTGCTCGGGAGACTGTGCAGTGCTGGGGAGGGGGAGTGCTCGGGAGACCGTGCAGTGCTGGGGGAGGGAGTGCTCGGGAGACCTGCAGTGCTGGGGGAAGGAAGTGCTTGGGAGACCGTGCAGTGCTGGGGAGGGAGTGCTCGGGAGACCTGCAGTGCTGGGGAAGGAAGTGCTCGGGAGACCTGCAGTGCTGGGGAGGGAGTGCTCGGGAGACCGTGCAGTGCTGGGGGAGGGAGTGCTCGGGAGACCTGCAGTGCTGGGGAGGGAGTGCTCGGGAGACCTGCAGTGCTGGGAGGGGAGTGCTCGGGAGACCGTGCAGTGCTGGGGGAGGAGTGCTCGGGAGACCTGCAGTGCTGGGGAGGGAGTGCTCGGGAGACCTGCAGTGCTGGGGAGGGGAGTGCTCGGGGAGACCTGCAGTGCTGGGGAGGGAGTGCTCGGGAGACCGTGCAGTGCTGGGGAGGGAGTGCTCGGGAGACCTGCAGTGCTGGGGAGGGGAGTGCTCGGGAGACCGTGCAGTGCTGGGGAGGGAAGTGCTCGCGAGACCGTGCAGTGCTGGGAGGGAATCAAGGCCTCCTGCAGGCAAAGCGTACATTCAGCCCTTTGCACTGCCTCTGGTCCCTCTTCATGAATTTATTTGGGCGCCAACCTAGTGATACTCAGGACTTACTCCTGGTTCTGTGCTCAGGGCTCGCTCGTGGTGGGCACCGGGGACCATATGTGGCTGCATGCCAGGCAAACTCCTTGGTGCTGTTCCATCACTCTGCCTCCTCGTCATGGATTTTTTTTTTTTTGCTTTTTGGGTCACACCCAGTGATGCTCAGGGGTTACTCCTGGCTCTGCTCTCAGGAATTACTCCTGATGTTGCTCTGGGGACCATAGGGCATGTCAGGGATGGAACCTGGGTCTGCTGCTTGCCCTATCCACTGTACTATCTTTCCATCCCCATCATGGATTTTTTAAAAGTGATTTGGGGCGGATTTTTTAAAGTTTGGTATTTGTTTGGGGAGTGGTGCTCCGGGCTTACTCCTAGTTCTAAGCTAAGGGATCACTCCTGGCAGTGCGCAGGGCATATGCGGCATGAGAGATGGCAAGGAGGGTGCCCTACCCACCGTCCTACCTCCCCAGGGCCTCCAGCGCACTGAGGATTGAACCCAGGATTCTCACATACAGAGTCTGCCAGAGTCCCTTTGAGCCATCTCGCCAGACCTGACCCCAGATTTCTTATTATGCTTAAATATGTGTAAATATGAAATTAGGCGGCAGACACACCAGGCAGAGCAGCTACCAGTTCTCCCCGTCGCATTCCCTGCACTCCACTGACCACGAGGGGTCAGGGATGTGAGCCACTCCAGCCCGAGTCCACCATCCCATAGAGCCTCAGAGGAACC
Organism: Cryptotis parvus; assembly: GCA_021461705.1. Lineage (NCBI taxonomy): Eukaryota > Metazoa > Chordata > Mammalia > Eulipotyphla > Soricidae > Cryptotis > Cryptotis parvus. The sequence continues at coordinate 33,312 of JAJIBD010006862.1, read as the reverse complement.
CAGAGGAACCCCCACACCATGCTGGCAGTGATTTTCATCATCCAGACCCCACAGCTCGTCAGAATTCCACCCAAGAGACTAAGCCAATCTCCAGCCCAGTTCATCAGAGACCCAGCCTACAGAGACCCACCCTTCAGAGCAATGTATTTCAAACCCAGGGAATGCTTGAACCACAGACGCAGATACACCAGGCAGAGCAGCTACCAGCTCTCCCCACTCGATTTATCTCCAAATTATCAAGAATCTTCTACCCACCCCTCTCAGAGAGCTGCAAGCTACTGAGAGTAAACCGCCTGCACGGCAGAGCCTGGCGAGCTTTCTGATGCATATTCAATATGCCAAAACCAGTAATAACAATGTTTATTTCCCCGACCCTGAAAAGAGCCCTTAATATGGCAGCACTAAGAAGGATGAACAAGGAGTGGTTGATAAAACCTCAGAGCCAAACTAAGGTGCCAAAGCGAAGGTCTAAAATGACTGTCTGTACTTTCAGCGCACGTACGCTGGCATCGGAAGCATATTTTCTCCCTGCATTGATATACGCCTCATAGACCTGGGCCCTACGAAAGCAGGATGAGAATGCTATTCGGATCTCCCAGAGAGGAATCGAAAGAGCTATGCTTGGACTATCACGCCTCACTCAAGTGAGCGAAGGAATCCGGAGTTCCAACCTCCATCGCTATTCCAGAGTCAGGGATGCTGTGTCGTTTGTCAAGGTATCGAAAATCAGATGGGCTGGACATGTAATGCGATTTGGAGACAACCACTGGACTAGAGCCGTTACTGACTGGATCCCACAGGACGTCAAAAGATCACGTGGCCGCCCACCTACAAGATGGTCAGGCTTCTTCATCAAGACCCTGAGCGAACAGTTTGAGGCTCTTCGTATTCCTGGAGCAAGCAGATGCCATTGGGCTACACTGGCACGTGATAGGGTCAAATGGAAGCGTTACTAGTGCCCACTCAAGCAAATTGATGAATAACCTGATATCAAGTGATCAAGTGATAAAATTAGGCACAAGTCCCCTTTACTCAGACTTTTATCCACCACCAAAAACAAGAACCAACACACAGAGGGCCCGTGCTGATACGTTGGCCGTGGTAAAAATGACCCCCACCATGGCTAGGGGCAGGTCGTGGCCAGAACCCTCCAGTCTTTTCTTGGTTTGAGTGACTCTGTCTGGGGCCCTGTTCCTTGGCCTCCCTCTGTGTGACTGAATTATTCATGCGCTGAGCCCTCGGGGCTGGCTGTGTCTCCCCCACACAGAGGCCTGCCTGAGTCCGCATAACCCTGTGGGCTGTGGGTCAGTGAGGCAGGCCAAGGCCCGCCTCCCCGGGTGAGGGACACAGAACACAGCATCGCGAACACAGGCGACGTCTTGGCAGTGCGATGGTGACCTCCAAGGCAGAGTTAGCCCTGGGTGCTTGGTAGTGGCCCTTGGTTAGAAAAGGGGCTCAGGGGACTGGAGGCGATAGCACAGCGGGTATGGCGTTCGCCTTGTATGCGGCTCACCCAGGTTCAATCCTGGCATCCATATGGTCCCATGGGAACCACCCCAAGTGATCCCCGAGTGCAGAGCCAGGAGTAAGCCCCGAGCACAGCCAAGTGTGCTCCAAAGAAAGAGGAAGAGGCGAGATACATCTTGATGCTCAGAGCCCCCTGCGCTGCTGCAGCAGCTTGAGGCCATGCAGCGCCGGATGAGGGTTCCCCCTCCCGCAGGGGCACCTCGGTCTGCCCACGAGCCGCTGACAGTGCAGGGGGCACAGCCGTGTCCTTCTGGCCATCAGCAGGACACTGCCTTTTTCGGGGGTGCGGGGATGCCCCTGTGGAATCTACCTTCAAACTGAACTGAGGTGCCCATTGCACCTGGGGTTGCTGCTGAGGCTGGGGTTACCCACGTGGGAAAACTGAGATCTGTGCATGTGGCTTGTGGGGGTCTCCAGTCCCAGAGGTGGGCGTTTCCTCCTCTCTCAGCTCTGGCCATAGGACCACAGGCGGGCGGGGCAGCCCGAGGTCTTTGGACTCTTCCACCCACAAAGTGCTCTCTGAGGCCACCTTGCAGAAAGGCGGGATCTATGGGGAAGCTGTTTGGCTTGTGCCTGTGAGGCCTCCATGTGTCCACACTCCGGCTGGACAGAGGCTGGGAGGGAAGGCGCTGGCCTTGCGTGCAGCGGGCAGCCTCTGTGCGCCCGCTTCATCCCCCGCACCACGTATGGTCCCCGAGCACCAACAGGACAAGTTTCTAAGCACAGAAACAGCGCTTGTGTGTCACCAGGTGTGGCCCCAAACCAAAGCACCCCAAGTGGCTCCTCTGGTGCATTGCCCTGCCCGAGTTCCTGGCCCGTGTGCTAGAGCCGAGCAAACCTGCGTGTTGCATGGGCCAGACAGGGCCGGGGCTCAGGGGCGAGCTCACGCCTTGCCCAGATTTGAGGCCCTACTGCAGAATTAAAGCTGGCCGAGCAGCACTGCCCTTCCGGGGCAAAGGTCATTCTCAGTCTACTGGGCTTTGTGCAGGGGAAGGTTGTTCCCTACTCGGTCCACTCCCAGCTCCAGAGGTTGACTGAAAATGGCCCTTCTTTGGAGCCCTGGACACAGGGACACACACACTTGAGTAATAGATGCATTGACTAGAGTTGTCTAAAGCTTGCCTGCCGGGTAAGCTTCCTTTCGGCTGAGAGGGGTTTCTAGCTGGGTAGTTTACAGCTCGGAGGTCCAGAACTTGAACATTCTCTGAGTCCTAGGACCAAAAGGCCCTCAGAAATCCATTCATCTGCTGCGGAGCTGTAAAAACAGTCCTAAATGCTCATAGTTGACAGGTTCTCACCAGAGGCAGAAGGACAAGAATTCAGCGGTGAGATGGTCATAAAACCGCATGTGTTCCGTTTAAAGACCTGCTATTCTGGGGCGGGGAGAGCCTGAGGACGGGAGCACACTCAGGGTATGCAGTGGCCCTGGGCTGTGTCCCTGCTACCACGTGGTCCCCTGAGCACTGCCAGGAGTCGCCTGCTGGCCCCCAGCACCACTGGGCTTGAGCAGATTCTGCACTGCCAGACCAGCCTGTGAACCAGGCGGCCCTGAGCACTGCTAGGCGGCCCCCAGACAATCTGATATTCTGGAATGCTATATTCCATTTTGAGGGTTAAGGTGCTTTATTTTCTATGAAGTGATTGATGGTAACAGATGACTGTACTTTAAACAGGGCGAGAGATAATGTAGCGGCCGGGCTCGGGGCTAAGAGATGGCGTAGCGGCTGGGCACAGGGCTGAGAGATGGCGTAGCGGCGGGCACGGGGCTGAGAGATGGCGTAGCGGCTGGGCACGGGGCTGAGAGATGGTGTAGCGGTCGGGCACGGGCTGAGAGATGGCGTAGCGGCCGGGCACGGGGCTGAGAGATGATGTAGCGGCCGGGCACGGGCTGAGAAGATGGCGTAGCGGCCGGGCACGGGGCTGAGAGATGGCATAGCGGCCGGGCACGGGGCTGAGAGATGGCGTAGCGGCCGGGCACGGGGCTGAGAGATGGTGTAGCGGCCGGGCACGGGGCTGAGAGATGGCGTAGCGGCCGGGCACGGGGCTGAGAGATGGCGTAGCGGCCGGGCACGGGGCTAAGGTGGCGTAGTGGCGGGCACGGGGCTAAGATGATGTAGCGGCCGGGCACGGGGCTGAGGTGGCGTAGCGGCCGGGCACTTCCCTTGCAGCAGCAACTGACTCTTCATCCCCACACTGAATCCTACAGGGGGCCCCACGCCCCACTGCGAGTGACCCCTGAGTGCAGAGCCTGGAGTAAGCCCTGAGCACTGCCGGGTGTATCTGCATGAGTCAGGGGGTCTAGCCCCATGGGGGGGCGCAGGTTTTACGAGCACGCAGCCCTGAGTTTGCTCCCTGGTGTATACGTGTGTATACGTGGGTGCCTTTCTGTAGGAAGTGGGGCGCAGCCTTCCCTACCCAGTATTGTAGAGGTCCGAGCTGCATCTTCCGAGGTCTTGGGTTGCACATGGAGCAGCTGCCCAGCTGGTCTGTCTCGGCCTCCAGCCTGGCGGGTCCTCACTGGCCAGTCTCGAAGCAGCTGCTCGTGCCTGTCTCAGAGCCCACGTTGAAGCCCCGCCCGGAGCCTGCTGGAAACGGCCCGTCTAGGGTTCATGTCCCCGCTCTGTGACTTGGGGGGTGTCCTGAGAGGTCGGGGCGCGGGGAGGTTCTGGAGTTGAGACCTGGGGCGTGGTTCTCACAGACAGCCCAGCACTTGCCTGTTGCTGTTGGAGGTGGATGAAGGCCCAGTGCCTGGGCTGGAGTCCACAGAAGCCTTCGGGGTTTGCAGAGCAGAGCCATCTTTCTCTAGTGGCGTAAGTCCATCTGTGTGTCCATCCGTCCGTCTCTGCAGCACAGCCAGGCATGCGCCAGTCGGTCAGGCTCAGTCCTCCGAAGCCGGCTACTGCCAATCCTGTGACCTGCTGCCCCCGTCTTTGCTGCCGGCCTTTGCCTCTGCTCCTGTCTCTGGTCTTCTGGGCCCTCCGCCCTGGCAGCCCTCATCTGGGGCACCCCAGCTCCCCGCCCACAGCAGCCTCCCGCCCCTCTGTCCTGCTCCCCTCTTGCGTCTGCAGCTCCTGTCTCCTCGGTCGGTCACTCTGCCCGTCCTGTCCCCTGTGCTCTGTCCCTCCCTGTGCCCTGAGGCTCTTCCCGGGCCACCCTGAGGCTCTTTCTGGGCCTGTTTCTCTGGGCCGGGCCACCCTGCGGCTCTTCCGGGCCTGTTTCTGGGCCACCTCATCCTTTGCCCAGGGCGGTTCTGCTGCTGCCCTTTCGCCCGTCTCCCGTCCCTCTGCTTCCAGCCCCCGGCGTGTCCTGCCCTGTCACTGGACTCATCAGAGGACCTGTTTTTCCAGGCAACGGAAGAGCCCTCGCAGCCCCCACTGACGCCGCCTCTCACCCCACTTTCACTCCTCGTGTCCCGTCCGCGTCAGGCAGACCAGGCTTCCGAGCCATCAGCCCTCGCCTGACCATCCCTCCCTACTGGTGCCGCCATTGTGCTCTCGGAAAGCGTCCTGCTGTCCGGGAGGCGGCTCTCCCTGGATCCGTCTGGGCTTTATCTCAGAACCCACCATCCTCCCTGGGGCCCGAGTCTAACTCCTCTTCCCACCCGCTGTGCCCTCGGAGCAGTCGGACCCTGCTTCTCGCCCCAGGTCCGCAGGGACTGTCTTCACGCAGAGACCACGTCTCCTTGCCTCGCCGTCTCACCTGCCTTTCCTCTCGCCGGGCTTCCCTGCTTGCCTGGTACCGTTCATGGCCCTCATGTTAACCTCCCGAGGCCAGGCCACTGCTTACAGCCTCCACACAGTGCTCTCTTCAGCACCTGGTGCCCGTGGGCCGTGTTAGACTCAGGCTGCGGAGTTCCGCTCCTTCCTTGGAGTACCGGAGGCGGGTTAAAGGTGGCAAACCCTGGACCACCCCAGAGTGAAGGAAGGAGAGCTGAGCCCTCAGGGCTAAGGGAAAGGTCTCCGCCAGGGCTTCAGTGTGGAGTGACGGCGCTCCGGTGTGCGGTGTCACTGGCCTCTGAAAGCTCAAAGGGCAGCTGAGGAGGAATTTCCAGCAACCCAGAAGAAGGCGGTTGAGGCCTCCCAGGAGGCGGGGATGGAGGCTCTGGGCCTGGGGATGGGCGAGGCAGCTGGCCCTGGCGGCCACAGGCCCAAAGGGCAGCCTTAGTCCTGATGGGAGGACCAGGAGGGTGAGGAGAGGCCCTAGTGCCTCTGGACCAGAGATGGCCCTGAGCGGGCTCAGCGTGCTGGTGCCGGGCATAAGTTCTGCCCCAGGGGCCAGTGTAGTCCTTGGTCCCAGCGACAAGCCACTCTGAGCTTGACTCTGTCTGCCACAGGGCAGCGGCCTGGGGGCTGCCGCCAAGCACCTCCTGGCATCTGTCCTCGGCTGGAGCAGGAACGCCACCATCTTGACCCCAGGAAGGGAGGATGTTGGGGCCAGGCTGTGAGTTAAGCTGACGCCACACTTCGTCCTCTCTGTTTCCAGCCCAGCCCCGTTTTCGCCCGCCAGCCGCCCCTCTCTGGGTGGGATACGTGCTCTGCGGGTTTCCCGGGGGGTTCTGGGAGAGGAACGGAGACAGGCTTCGGAGGAAGAAGCGGCTCTTGCGGTGTTTGCGGCTAGAGCCCGGCATCAGGCTGACGTGAGTCCCCCTTTCCTCCGGCAGGGCAAGGTGGAGGTGGAGGCGGGAAGGAAGGCATGAAGTTCGGAGCCAGCGCGTTCTCCTACTACGGCGTCATGGCCCTCACCGCCTCCCCAGGTGAGCTCCCGCCGCCGTCCCCATCCCCACACGCCAGCTCAGCTGCCTTTTCTACTTCTCAAACTAATTCTCTATTGTAGTCTGCGTAGGAAGCCCCCAAACGGCACAGCCCCAGAGCACACCCCGCCCTGAGCAGCCACAGGTTGACAGCTCCAGACTGGAGCCCTGGAGCCTCCAGAGCCCCGCGCCCGGCAGGCTCCCACCGTTCCTGTCGCCAGCTGGAGCCGCCTGTTATCTGTGCCCGAGCCACGTCTGCCCACTCAGGAGCAGGGTGTGGGCGCCGCACCTGCCGTGCTGTTCCGAGCGTGGTTGTTCCTTGCGGCCGGCACCTGTCTGCCGTGCTCTGCCGAGCTCGGCTTACGCTTTTCCTCGCTGCTCGTGGAGCTCCATTCAGTTACCAGACAGCAGCGAGTGTTGCTTTGCTGTAGTCGGACGCTGGGCGGCGGCGGGCAGGGTGCTGTGACGGGCGTCCCTGTGCAGCCTGTGCCTGTCTCCTGGCCAGCCTGGCTATGCAGTTTCTGCCGGGTCCATTCCTCAGGTGCAGGCATTGGTCAGCGTTGGCAGCTACTGCCCAGCGGCCCATGTGGCCACAGCGGCCCCCATGCCTGCCCTGTGTTGTATGAATTCCCACAGCAGTGACCGAGTCTTATAAATGTGAACTCTGGGGGTGGGGATGTTAGTTTGCATTTTCTTGAGGATGAAGGAGGTGGCGGCTGTTCACTGCAACCGGCTCTTGAGTGCTGGCAGGGCAGGCAGGTGTGCCGGGGGCTGTTAGACTAATGCATCAGAGTGTAAGATGCTAGGGTGCTGGCCAGCGGCGTCTGTCCAGCCCAGAACGTGGACACGGTGCTGCTGCACTGCCATGTCACGGGGCTGTCCCCTCGGGGACCCTCCTTCTTTCTCTTTGGTGTTTCTGCTTCTCCCTGGGCCGGGCTGAAACAGGGCACGCTGGTCAGTGGAGATGCTGGACTGCCACCTTGTGGCCGGAATACCAAACGACATGCTAGACTTCAAACCTGCACACAGCCAAAGAATGCCCACCCCAGCGGGAGGGGACCCCCTCAGACCAGTCTCGGTGGGATGTTGTTGGTTTTCATATGTGACTCCACACAGTGTCTGGGGACCTGGGGGTGTTGTTACAAGCATAAATCCAGACACGTTGGAGCGGCGCAATAGCACAGCAGGTAGGGCGTTTGCTTTGCGCGGCCGATCCGGGTTTGATCCCTGGCATCCCACATGGTCCCCGAGCACCGCCAGGAGTAATTCCTGAGCGAAGAGTAATTTCTGAGTGTCGCCGGGTGCTGACCCAAAAAGCAAAAAAAAAAAAAAAAAGAGATCCAGATACGTGCATGGCTCTCTCATGTTCTTCTGGTGCCCAGTGCTGGAAGATGATGCCGGGCGCCGCCCCTGTGAGTCCTGGGCAGGAAGGGAACTTCCCTCACCCCTCGGCCCCACACTGGAGATTTTGTACATTCATTGCGAGAGGAATCAGGACTGTGATGTCGGCCACGCTCTGTTCACGCTCGTGGCCAGTTCTCTGAGGCCCTGCCTGCTTGCCCAGTTTCCCAGGCTCCTCCCAGAACCCTGCCCCCGAGTGCCCGAAATTCATTCCAAAGCGATTCCGAGCTCAGGGTCAAGGCTACAGTGGGATGAGCGTGTAGGGACACCCTGCATCAGTGCCTTGCTGGCCTGGGCACCCCACAGCCTGGCTCTCTGCGGGGCAGTGGTTGCTGAACACTTAGGAATCAACCCTGGTATAAGATTGAGCTCTGCACCAGTCAGATACAAATGGCCCAGGGTCTGCTCGCTCCTGTGGTGCGGGAGCTTGTGACTACGTCTCCTGTGCGCTGCCTCCCTGTCCGTTCTGCACTCCCGGGGCAGGGGACACTGGTCTCTCAGAACATGACACAGGCCCCAGCTCCCGCACCTGTCCCGCCCCGGCCCCTGCTCCGGCGCGCGGCGTCTCACCCTGTTCTCTCCTTTTTCAGTTCCCTTGTCCCTGTCTCGCACCTTTGCTGTCAGCAGGACAGAGCTGTTAGCAGGTTCTCCAGGTAACTGCATGTCTCCTTCTGTCACTGCCCTTCGGGGCCCTGCTGGGCCCACTTCTCTCCCAGCCGGCTCCCCGGCTCTAGAGCCGCAGTTCAGCTCAGAGCAGTGCGCTAAGCTCAGTTGGACAGTCTGAGCCCGCGGCTGGTGCTGAGGGTCTGGGAGCCCCGAGGAGACTCTTGGGTCTTGGGACGGCTGAGCTGAAGCCTAGTGTCTGCCACGGGTCATCGGCAAGCCAGGGTGCCCCGCCCCACTAAAGGTGGGACTCTCCGATAAGGCTCCGCATGTGGAGGTCGCAGACACCCCTTGGGCCTCAGAGCCACCGAGAATGCATCTGAGAACACGTGTGGTCCACGACTGGCCGGACTGTGACCGCCAACTGCATGGGGAAGGCCAGTCACGGAGCCCATGGCAGCCCGCTGTCTAAGGTCTTTTCTAAAATCCACGTGAAGGAGGTGCATGCATTTGGGCCCTCCCCATCAGCCCTCCCCCAAGTACACTCTAAAGAAGCCCTGCCTCTGCGAGGTGGACATGGGCCCTGCAGAGCCTGGCTGACCGGCTGCGGAGCAGCAAGGCCATGGCTTAATCTTGCTTTAATTAAAATTGATGGGATTTTCTGTTTGGTAGTACCACTGCTATTTATGTTGTTCTCTGCAGCTTACATTCTAAAACCTTACTGATTCTTGTTTTGCAATCCAGTTCCAGCTAAGGTCTAAAGATCTGAGATTTGGAGGTGGGGTGGACCCTACCTGGGAGAAGAAGTGAATGTCCCCTCACGCCTTTGTTCTCGGCAGGTTTGTTTGCTCCCGGGGTAGGAGCTGATCTGCAGGGCGGGCAGGTCACAGGCACACACGCCCGCGCGCTAGGCTCACGGGACTGAGTGTGTATTGCCCACTCCACCCTCACTGTCCCCTTTCCAGCGTCCCCAGACGACCAGGGAGAGGGACTGGGTCACAGTCCGCTGAAAGGCCATCTGCATTTCGCTGTTTCTGTAGCCTGTGGAGCTTTGAGTTCCCTTAGCTCTGCCCACGTGGTCTGCTTGGCTCCCAGGAACGCCCCAGTGGTGGGCCCGGGCCTTGGGGAGGCTGGTCTCACACAAGCCAGGATTGCCCTAAACCAGTGAACTCCAGCCTGTTCCAGAGGTGCCTGGCAGGCAACTCCCCAGAAGAGGCTGGAATGTTTCACCTCTGCATCTTTCTAGAGGGAAGGACGGCTCTTAGGCAGGACAAATAAAACCAAGCAGGAAGGAATATTTGGAAACAGGGCCGGAGAGAGAGTGCAGCGGGCAGGGCACTTGCACATGGCCAGCCCAGGTTCTGTCCCTGGCACTCGTATGATCAGACGCCTCTGAGTACTACTGGCTGCCACCCCAAAGCAAAGGCCATAGAAAGCAGTTCCGAGAAGAGGAAAGCAAGCTGTAAGGGTTTTTCATGATTATTGCCAAAAACTCCAGCCACTGCCCCTAAGGAGACCAGGGAGTTGGCGCGTGCTCATGACTCCGTGCCAGTGGCTGGCCGAGCGCTGGCTCCTGTGTCCGGAGAGGGCCACTGCCCCTCACCCGGCTGGCGCGGGCACCAGGGGAGCTGTGGGGTGAGAGGACACTGCTGGGAAATCTGGAGCACCCAGACATAGAGAAATGAGCCGTGGGGAGACAGCGGATCTCAAGGCGCCCCCAGTTCGCAGGGGCTGTGAGTGAGGGGTGCCGGAGTGGCTCCGAGAGCCCGGCCTGGTGCCCGGCACCACAACACATGCGAAAGCAGTACGGTGCCAGCGCCACCTCAGAGGGTCCTCGGGAGCCGTGATGGTTAGGGCGAGCAGCCGGGCTGCCGGAGTGGGCCCCAGTGCATTCACTCAGGCTGTGGTGCAGGCGAGGATCAGGACTGGGGGAGGCCCTGGGGTGGAGGGGTCTGGGCGAGCCTGCGGGAAAGACTGTTACAGAGCTCCGCGCCCCACGCCAGCTAAGCCAGACCCTTCCCAGCTCGGCTCCTCTCGAACCCTCTTTGGGCCTGGCCGTGGCGCCGTTATTGCCTTACGCACAAGGGCCCGGCAGCTTCCCACACGGGCCAGGCCACAGTTCTCTGGCAGGGACAGGCTCACGGGGCTGCATGCAGGCAAGAGCCTGGGTTCGAGGCCCTGGCACCGCCCGGTTCTCTGCAGCGAGCAGAAGCCCCTGCCACGTTCCTGGTTTGTGGCTCATTCTCAGAAGGACGGTGGGCGCCAGCGAGGCAAACGGGTGCTCCGAGCCGAACTCAGAGACAGTGGGACGCTGGCCTACGCGGGTTTTGTCCTGGGTGTCCTGAGTTGAGAGGGACTTTAGCTGGGCCACGTCAGGCTGTGGTCAGGAGGAGCAAGGTGGGGAAGTGTGGGGCGGGGCACTAGCCGCGTTTAGCCTGGAGGAGAGGCTGCAGGAGGCCACAGCTCCCGGGAAGCTTCAAAGGGCCCAGGAGAGGGACGGCGAGGTGCGCCAGCGGTCAGCGGTCAGCGGGCACTCGCGGGTCCTGCCCTTGAGGGTGACACTCTGGGGGCATCTGCCGTGCGCACAGGGGTGGGAGAGTTGGTCTCCGCCAGGCTGCGGCATGACTAGGGACCTGTCCCGTGTGGGCCCCGTTAGGAACTGGGGTTTTCCAGGCTGGCGCTGCTCTCACCTGTTCAGGGCTCCAGCACCTGCCCACCCGGCCACTCTCATCAGAGCGCCCCACACCAGCGAGGCTTTGGCGATGCAGAGTGGGCGTGCCGGAATCCCGAGGCTTTGCTGGGGTCACAGGCCCCGAGGATGGGCTGGGCAGGGCGGGGCTTCCAGCGTGAGAACCGGTGGATGCCGGTGAAACATGCCCCGCGGAGGAACATCCTCAGGCTGTCGTGAAGCTGCCTGCCTTCCCGTGTGCGACTTTGCTCCCACGTAGCTCCTTCCTGCGTGGGACCTCGCCGTCCCCTGGTCTGTGCACGCCACAGCTCAGCCATGCTCCATACCTCTTGGGTTCCCTGGAATGGGGGCAACGGGGTGGGGCGGGGACCACAGCGCCAGCAAGTGCAGCGCGAGCCGGGCTCACGTTGGCCTCTCCGCCTTGGCATCCACCGCACTCACGCGGCCGCTTGGGGCTCTTCCTCCCTGCACAGGTGAAAACAAGTCACCCCCTCGCCCCTGCGGTCTGAATCACTCGGACTCGCTGAGCAGAAGCGACCGGATCGACGCCGTCACGCCGTCCCTGGGGGAGCAGCAACAACCAGCTCAACTCCTTCCTGCAGGTCTACGTCCCCGACTACTCGGTGCGCGCCCTGTCCGACCTGCAGTTCGTGAAGGTAAGCAGCGGGCGGCCGGCCTGCGGGGGCACCGCGACCCGGGCGCAGGCTGCCCGAGCTGCCCCTTCCGTGGCTCTCGCCCCAGCACAGACCCCAGGGGTTGTTTTCGGGCGAGGCGAGAGCAGAGCTGCCGGGATGGTGGTGGTGGTGGAGCGGGTGCTCTGTCCCGGCGGCAGGGGTCCCGGTGTTTGGAGACCGTGGCTCCGTGGCCCGGCTGCGCCCATCCTTGTCTCAGATGTTCCGAGGGAAGCATGAGATTAGTAACCGTGGACAGACGCGTCAGCGCTGAGAAGGCGGGTCAGCACTTACCCGGGAGGATCCTCTCGGGCAGGGCACGGGGGTGCGGTGTGGGGGGGGCAGGGGAGCACCCCTCCGCGCGCCCAAAGTAAGCATCTGCCCTGCCCTGTCCCCTGCGCCACGTGCTTGGTGCCCCAGATCTCCAGGCAGCAATACCAAAACGCCCTGATGGCCTCCCGCATGGACAAAACGCCGCAGTCCTCGGACAGTGAAAACGCGAAAATCGAATTGACTCTTACGGACCTGCACGACGGGTTGCCGGACGAGACGGCCAACCTGCTCACGGAACAGAACTGCGTGCCGCTGGGCAAGGCCAACCACAGCCTGCACGGCGAGGGCGCCATCTAGCGGCCGCCCGGCGGCGCGCTTTCGTGCCATGCTGCATCCCCGCCCCATCCTGACACCAAAGACTGTCCCCTCCCACACTGTCCCCGGAGCGGCCCAGGACGGCGGCGCGGGCATCCGCAGGCCAGGCGCGGCCTCCCACGAGTCCCGAGGAACTTCTTCCGCCCAAATAGAATCATGTTCTATTTTTTCAGCTCTACCTTTGATCATTATTCTCTCTTCCCTTCAATTTGCATGAAGTTGGAAATTGTTGCGATTTATTATTTTTTTCCTCCACCCCCCAAAGAGATCATGTTTTTTTTTTATTTTTTAAACTGTCTTTTGCAGAGTTCTGAGTGGTTCTGTCTGAACTCTGCTGCGACCCCTGCCCCCTAATGTGACCCCATCACTTGCAAGGATGGACCTGCTCCCCAGTGGCCGTCCCGGTTACCCCACCCTGGGCAGCGGCCCCCTTCCTGGAAAGGGCCCATGGGGGGTCACTGCAGGTCTTGAAGGATGATTGTGAACAGTGTTAGTGTGGGCTGCAGAGCCCCGCCCGCCCCCCGCTCGGGCCCCAGTTTCCAGATGACGAATGTTCGAGGTGTCCCGCCCTCAGAAAGGTTTCTGTGCTTGGAAATGTGATTTTGTTCCCCCTCTAAGGCATTTTTTATCACCCAAATGAATGTTCATGAGTTTTAAACCCATGGTTCCTCATTGGCGAGAGCCCAGGCGACCCCATCTGCCGCCCCAGCTGCGTGCCCCCCACTTCCTGCTCCTAGTTGATCCCAGATGCTGCTATAGAGGTGCCAAACCAAGACCAGAGACCCTCCTCAGGGCAGCGCCCGGCCAGCCTACGCCTGCCACTCGCGCAGCTTTCTGCTGGCCCAATGGCAGAGGGCTTGGCTGGGGTTCTCCCGGCAGAGGGGTCTCTGGGGCCCCAACAGCTCAGAGACCAGCGGGGCCGGCACCACAGCCTGTGTGGGCCATGTCGTCCCTGTTCCATGGGCAGCACCGTCCCCTGAGCGGCGTCCAAGCCCCAGCGCCATGGGCAGACAACCCTCTCCCCTCCTGGTGGCCCCCCCACCGTCAACCTCGGCGAGGAGGGACCCCGCCTCACAGTGTGGCCGGAAGAGGGGGTGGACCATGGCTGCTGGCCTCATCTACAGGGCGCAGCCCAGGCCTGTTTTCCTCTGGGCACCCTTTCTCGGGAGTCTTCAAGAAGGGCTGTGCCCCTTAGTGATGCTGCACCAGGTCCCTGCGAGGCGGGGCTGGAGCTCCGTGGCCGTGTGCTCTGAGCACCCGTTGTCGGAACGGATCCCGCTGAGGAGCGGCGTCTGTTCAGAGGCATTGGCAGAGCACACAGTGGAGCCGAGCCGGGACCCGCTGTCAGGCGGGCAGGAGTGAGGGCTCGCCTGCTCCGGTGAGGACCCCCCCACCTGCCATCCGCATTCTTGGCCTGGACGTCTCTTACCGTCCCACCTTCGGGCTGCTTGTCCTGCCAGCCTCTCCCAGAGGCAGTGTGGAGCAGAGCAGGGTGCGGACCTCCCCCGGGCGGGGGAGCCGGCTTCTGCCTGGCATCAGGGACCAGCAGCCGAGCTCTGGGCATGCTCTCAGCCTCCCCACGCGGTTGCTCCTTGCCTGTTATTACTGCACTCTTGTGGTAGCTCCAGGAGAATTCCCACTGGCTGCAGGGTCACCGAGCTGAGGTTTGGCTGGAGTTCTGCACGGGGGGCTCTGGGGGTCCTGTGAGTGTCCACGTTCCCCCTTAAGCCCCGTTATAATCCACCTGAGGCCGCTACAGGAGAAACGCGGGCTCATTGCTTCCCAGAGCCACAGGTCAGACATGGCTTCCAAGCCTGCGCCTGTCTATGGAGCAGACGGAAATCTGTCCGGAAAAGCCCAGGGTTGGCGCCCACAAACCGGGGACAAGCATGTAAGCATGGTGGGGGTGGGGTGTCCAAAGTGGTGGCCACCTGAGGGGGCAGGGGCCGTCTTGTCCTTCACAGTGGCCCCTGCTGGCATCTTGGAGGTCCCACTAATTCCAGATGCCCCCCAGATTATCTGGCTTTGGTGGACAGGCCCTTTCTGTCCCTCTCAGAGGGCCTGTTGTTTCTCAGTCTGTTTCTCTGTTCCATCGGGCAATAGCAAGTACTTAAGCTCATAGAAATATAGAACCTCAAGACATGTGCGTGCGTCACAGGGTGCTAATGGCTCAGCTCTACCTTGGTTCTTGGGACGGCCGGAGGGTGCCCCGCTGAGCACTGCTCCCCCCTGCGCACACGGCTGGCTTCCCCAAGCGAGAGGGGCTGATCGAGGTCCGATCCCCCCCCCCAGGGGTATTCACGATGCTGACACATGGGCAGTGCAGGCGGCAGCGTGGCTGTGGGACAGGAACTGTGAGTGTCTGTCTGCTCTCCCTAGGGGCAGCGTCTCCAAGTCTGGGAGTCCGTGGTGGAGACAAGACATGCATTTTCCCTAGGAAGGGAAGCCATGGACACTTGGGCCCAGCAGGGTCTTCTGCCTCTTGCTTCTCCAGCTGGTGGGCAGACCCAAGTGACCCCTGAAGATGTCAGAGGGCTCCCTCGGGATAGCCAGCAGGTGGGCCCAGGGACCTGGACTGTGGCCCAGGCAGACCCCTCCCTAGACCGCGCGGGAGGTGCTGGCCATGTCCTGGGCTACAGGCACGAGGTCAGGCTTGGCTCTCAGCACATGCTTGGGTCACACAGGTGCTGGCCATGTCCCCTGCATCCTGGGCGAATGAGAGGCATTTCTGGTCAGCGAGGTGTCTGGGGAGCTGGAGGTCAGCCTCAGAATTGAGAGGAAGTCAGTGACCGTGCACGAGTGGGGGACTTGGAAATTCCCCTGGGAAGTTTGTCGGTGAGCTGCCTGCTCCAGCGGGACTCAACCTCAGGGCCAACAGTAGCTCACTGTCTTTCCTAGTTCTATCTTAATCATGGTTGCTGATCAGAGAGCTGAGCCCAGAGGATCCTGGGAGGTGTATTTGTCCTGGCCCCCGGTGCTGATGCTCCGCCTCTCCAGGCTTGGTGGCTTCTTTCCCTTGTCTGGGTCCCGGTGGAACATTCCGGTGTGTCTGGGCTGCCCCAGGGGGCACGAGTTGAGGTTGGGTCAGTCACTGTCGCGCTCAGGCCGCCCTGCTCCCTCCACCACAGTCCTGGGACATCTTTGCTGCTTAGAACTTTGTCGTCGGCTTAACTAACAGGCTTTGTCCCTGGGTGCTGCGCCCCTTCCTACAACTGCACTGTCTGTAGACGGAAATCCCAGACTGCCCTTGGAGCAGCAGAGATGCCATCAAGTTGGTGAAGTCCCAGTGTCCACGTGCGTGCGTGCAGACACACAGAGGACAGACTTGGAGATGGTCGAGAGTGGGGGTAGCCGAGAGAACAGGAACCAACCGGGATGGCGAGGGACAGCGGTGTTGCTCCAGTCCAGCCTCCGGCAGCTGCCCGCACAGAGCTCCAGGGTGGTGGCTCACTTGGAACGTGAAGGAGGGAGAGGGCAGTTTGATTCACCTGGACTCACACAGGACCCTGGGGAGCAGATTACAGGGTGTGCGGGAGAGCCCCCTCAGCGGCTCTCACAACTCCACTTGGTGAAGGGCCAAGCAGGTGGGTGTGTCTGTCAGTGTAAATGCTTTGCTTTGTGTTATTTATTATGTACATACGCCTTCCGCAGTACCCCGTGCCTGGGAGCCAGTCTGGGCCTTCCTCGTGGAGCCCACGGTGACCCGTGTTGGGGATTAGGTGGAGGCGCTCTCCCTGGTGCCTCTGTGAAGTACCTGAGGGGGTCCCTAGTGACCTTGTGGGGCCAGCCCCGCCCTGCTCACCTGTTCCTCCCTGCCTGGGACTGGAGGAGCTGCTTGCCTGGGGGCTGCCGGGCCCTCTGGGCTTCTACTTCTGATGCCTTTTCTTGGTTCTGAGGCCCAGGGCCGGCGTTGCCTTGGCCCTCCAGTAAGGCCCTTGGGTGTGCAGCTTCCTTCCCAGCCTCTCCTCGCTGTATCATAGTGTACAGTCCGTGCTCCCGGCCGTGTTCTCTGAGCGGCAGCAGTCGTGTACATACCTGAACAAGCACAAAATGACATGTATAGGTTTCATGAGCTGATTGTCATAATGAATGCATTTTATAATCCAAATGATGTAGATTTACGATCTTTCCTATTTATTTTGTACCAATTTATTTGTAAATTTTGTGATTGTTTTAAAAGGTTTTTGTTGCCTTCTATTTAGATAAATGATTTCGTTCACTCTTCTAGCAGACGTGTGTTCCCTCCGTCCCCCTTCACTTCCGCAGCGTCGGTCCCCTGGCGTGGCTGTGGACGTGCCATACAGCAGGCACTTTTCTTGTGTTAGGGACGTGGCTGCTACCACTCGGCCTCCAGCAGGCAGCCTGTGTCCCAGCGGGTGGAGGGGCTGTTCTCCTTTGTAAAGACGGTCTTGCCGCCATTATCGGGGGCTCCCACGGCTCTCCTGCGTGGTCTCGGGGCGTTCACTGCTCTCACTGACAACAGCCTAGTTGGGAAGACGTCTGGGCGGTTTCTTCTAGACAAGAGCCTCATTCAAGCCTTGGGACAGGCTCTGACAGCCAGCGCAGCCTTGCAGGTGTTCAGGAGCAGCGTTGAGACACTTCAGGCTGCCGACGTGGCAGGAGCCGGTAAAACACTGAGGTGCCCCCAGGACCAGGGGCGCCCGGGCACTGGCCCTCCGCCTCTGCTCCTCCCGAGCCGTCTGGTGCCTCCTGCCTCCTTCCATCAGAGCAGCCAACCCGGCACTCTGGTTCAGGGCTGAGTCAGTCCTACACGTATCATCTTGGGATCCTTTTCCTCTATGCTTCCTCTACGGCCCATTCCCAATGTGCTCTGAGATCCAGGCCTCTTGGGCACGGGTTCCTTCCTTCCCACCAACAGCAATGTTTGCGGTCTCTTATTTATACTTCTGTGAGTAGCCACGCTCCTATGACGGACTCTTAGCAAAACTGGTTTTGAGGCACAGCCAGACCTAATCGGCTGTTCCCGCCTGCGCGGCTGTCACTCCCAACGCCTGCGAGTGGAAGAGGCTTGTCCCTGTCCCGGGGAAGTCGGGCCTTCTCGGGGAGCCGACCTGCCTTCTGGCAGCAGTCTTGGACAGAGGGATGCTCCAGGCACGCGCAGCGTGCTGCCGTTTCTTCTGTTTTGCTCACGTTGCCGACATGAGTCCCGGACTCCAGTTGGGAGATTCCCTGAAGGAGATAGCACCCGCTCTTCCTCCTGGGGAGTCCTGTGGAGTCCGGCCTTCCTAAGCTGCCCACTGCAGCCACTGACGTGCAGCTCCTCTCTAAGCTGCATGACGGGAGAAGCTGCAGGTTCCCCTGCTCCGTGGAACAGGACACTGGTGTTCACAGGAGCTTGAGACAGTTCACGCTGTGACCTCTCCATAGGCTGGAGCTGCTACCTGGAAACTTCCAATCCTTTTTATTTTTAATTTTGGCTTTTTTTTGGGGGGTGCATACCTGGCAATGTTCAGGGGTTACTCCTGGCTCTGCATTCAGTAATTACTCCTGGCTGTGTTTGGGGGACCATACGGGATAACGGGGATCGAATCCGAGTTGGCCTTGTGTGTGGCAAACACTCTACCCTGTGTACTATCGCTCCGGCCCCTAAACGTCCAGCTCTGCTCTTGATAAGTCACGCAGATTGAAAGATGAGTCACCCTTAAAGCTGAGAAGTTGGGTTTCCATTAGATGGCAGCTAATCAGCTCTGCCTGCTCCGTGCCTTGCTTCTTCACTTGTTTCTTCCCAGGACCTACGTCCGTGCTCCTACTTTCAAAAAGTTGTAGACAAAGGCAGGTCAGAGGGCCCCTCTCTGTGTGTTCTGGAGGTGCGCCATCTCCGCTGGTGGCTGATTGGACGGCCCGAGGATGCGAGGATGGAGCTGATGCCAGTGGCTTTGTCAGAGCTGTTCCTGCCCAGGGTATTAGTGGCTGGGCGGGTGAGCCAGCTTCCTTCCCGAATCTGCTGCGTCATCGGCTTGAAAGGCCGTGGGCTACAAATGAAGCCCCCTATTCACTACTACCAGGTCAAAGGGTGCTTCTGGTGGCGGTTCTTTCCCAAAAGAGAAGTGCCCAATAAGACTTCTGATCAGTACCGCAGAGGTTGGCTTGGCAGGCGTGCTTTCCGGGCAGCGCAGGCTCCTGTGAAGTTTGGAAGGCACCTGCTGTCTTTCATGGCTGGATTCTGCTGCTCGGGCTTCAGCGAAAAGTGAGGCTTAAGGTTTATCTCTTCAGAGCTCACGGGGTGTGGGGGCAGGAAGAGAAATACATTTGGGGACACACACTTGGACCAATCTCATGGGGAAAAGTCTAAAAAATCCAGGAAAGGTATCTTGGTTTCGTTATTTTGTGGCAAGACTGGCCCAGACTGGGAAAGAGATTTAGACCAGACTGGTAGTGACGGTCGGCAAGCGTAATGATCCGATTTCAGCTGTTCATCGGGAGTGCTTTCTGCACTAAAGGTCTCAGCGGGACTTACACTGTGTCTTACTCCTGATATCACAGAGCTTCGATGGAGCAAGCCAGGTGGCTGTACCCTGGGGAGGGACGGTGAACATGTTCCTCTCCAACAGGGAATGCCGTTTGGTTGCCAGGCGGAGACGTTGCGGTGTGCATTCCGCCAACCAGTGTGGCCTCGCTGGATGACTCGCTCCCTGTTCTGACACATGCTGGGTGCCGGGCGCTGGGTCCGCTGCCTTCCTGGAGGAGGTCACGGAGGGCTGGACGGGTAGGAGTGAAGTGACCGTCTCGCGGCTGCTTCCCCTGCACCCGAGGCTTCCCCAGGTACTTCCAAGAGATCCAGCTCAGTGGTATCTTTCATGTGGTATCAGTGTTACCATTTGAGGAAAAACTTTAAAGCGCAGGATGTGGGGCTCTACTGAGACAGACACTAACTCTGGCTGCATCATAGTTGCCATATTTTCCCACCATCAAAGAAAGACAAATAGTTTCCATAACGTGGAATGTGGACAAGCCCCCGCCCCGCCCCCATGCATGCGCAGCTATGCAGCTGCTTGTCTCAGGCTATTTGTGGTCCAGAAGCAGAGTAATTTTAACCGCCTTGGGAAATCTGCAGGGCTTTAACGTTGCTGACAAATATTTCTTCACGTCTGATTTAGAACCATCTAAACATTGGTGAAAGAATGTGCACCTGGCTGGTGCTCAGAGCTCAGTCCTGGCCCTGCACTCAGGGATCACTCCTGGCAGTCTGGAGAGTCATATTGGGGTGCTGGGGATTGAAGGGGGTCCCGTCGACCACATGGAGGTAAGCGCCCTAACTTCCGTACTCTCTCTCTCTCTGGCCCTAGAAAAAGAACTTTTAAATTTGACCTGTAACTGGCGTGGCTTTCTGACATGATTTCACTAAGAGGGGCGGAAGAATTCGTCGCTGGGAAACCAGCCCCACTGAAACTTCTCACAGCGGCCTGGAGAGCAGCGCCCAGAGCTCTGGGCTGCTTTAGTTTCCCAGAGAGCTCAGGCCCGGAGAAAACCCGTGGTCCGAATAGACACTCTGAGGTTCTGAGACAGCACTCACCAGGCACTGGCCGTTCCCGCTGGACCTCAGTGGACAGGGATGGCCTCTTGCTGGGAAAGCTAAGGAGCGGGCTGCCACCTCGTGGGTGTCACCCTGGGCCCGGTGTGGGAGCTGTGGTACCACCTGGGAGGTCACGGCACATTACAAAGTCTGGAAATGAGCAGAGCGTTCCCTCTGCCCGGAAATAAGTTCTGAGAAAGTCTGTTCAGTCTAACCTGGGTCGGATTTGGAGGGCGAAGGGAGGCAGTTTCAGCCATTGCGCTGGTGGTTCTGTGTGGGTGACAAAAGTTACCCGGCATCCAGCTGCACCCAGAGACGTTCAGCGCCCGCAGGATGCTGGGGAAACTGGGATTGGCCGCGGGAAGAAACTGCTCTTTCTGGCCCAGGCGTTTCTGAAGAAAAGCACAGCTTTAATTTTTTTAACCACGTGCAATAGAGGAAAGCTCATTTATTTAGTTTGGGTTTTGGGCGCACCCGGTGGTGCTCAGGCTCACTCCTGGCGGGCTCAGGGGACCCTGTGGGGTCCGAGGAGGGAACCCGGTCGGCCGCAGATAAGGCAGCGCCCTGCCCGCGGTGCTGCTCTCCGCCCCCTGGGCCCTAGGCAGGAGGGCTGACGGGAATAGAGCAGCGATGCTCTGCCCTGGGCCTTGGTCGGTGGCACGTAGAGGTGCTGGGGTGCCCGGAGCACTGTGAGCGCAGTGTGGGCTGCCCTGCTCTGACTTGAGCGTGGACTTTTCGCTTCTTCATGTCTGAACCTACTGACCACAAGCTGCTAAAAGAGGAAACTTGCTAGGTAAGATTTTATGTGGCTAATCCAAAAGGTGTGGCAAAGTGAGCGCAGCAGGCAGAATGCACAAAGGGAAACTAAACTGCCACCGTAATGAGCGCCAGGTGATCTACGGACAACTCTGTCACGGACCATGTGAAGCGGAACATCTCCATTACGAATGCGTAATTAATTGCAGGAGGGACCAAAAACATCTCTCAAGTTTAAAACAGGAAGAGTATCTAATTACTTTTTGCCTAGCACTTCTAACCTAGTGCTTTTGATTTCGGGCCACACCCTTGCTCAGGGATGGAAACCGGACCAGCCTCTTGCAAGACAAGTGCCCAGCTGGCGCTGTAAGATTTGCCTTTCTTCCCAGCAGACAGAATGTGCCTTCGTAACACAGAGCCGTCTGGATTCAGAGTGGTGAGACCATGTGCCCAGGGCGAAGGCCGGCATGTTCGAGGGGCCCCTGTGGGTCTATGTGCACCCCAGCCTCTGAGCCACCTGCCCAGGCCCACTGAATGTTTTAAACATAACCACTTCTCACGTCATTTCCTTTAAGAGACTGTCAGGAAGCAGGACACCCTGCCCCAGCCCCGTGAAGAGCCCGAGCGCTGCCAGAGCTGTGCACAGAGCAAGGTCCAAGTCAGGATTAGAAATATTAAACTTTATTGAGCAACTAATCTACCCTTTCATGTTGACAAGTGACAGAACGGAAGAAATCTATGATGTTAATGTCTAGGCCACGGTTAAAAATGTTTTAACAATCTTCACGGTACTTGTGAGGCAAGTAGAATATACCCTTGAGTATAACTGTAACAGTACATTCTTGTTCAAACAAGAAGCGATTTCACTGGGGAGTCTGAAGTGAATTTATTCACACTGATTGTGCCCTCGACTTTAGGCAAGTTTTGGCTTTTGGCGCTTTTTCCTTCTCTAATATTCAAGTTTGAAAAGAGCAGCCAGCCCTCTGGAGGCTAGAGGAGACTGGAATTGGGAAAGCCACAGCCCGGCCACGCTTGGCCTGCCCCGCGCCGCCTCCGGGACGGGGCCGAGCTGTCTCGGTGGCTGCTTTGTCCTAGCAGTGAAATTCCTTCCAGAATCAGAAGACAGATTTTTTGTTTTGTTTTTCATTTTTGGTATAACAAGCATTTTTGCTACTAAAGAAATGTAGAAGTGAAGACATCTCAAGTGAAGCTGCTACTGGAGATTCCAGACCAGTCCCAAAGAAAGCAGAGCTGCTTCCGCAAAGCCGCTGTGAACAGTCACGGAGGCCACTGGGGGTGGTGGGGGGGGGGGGTGTGACCTGACACGAATCCAATGCCCGCTCGAGGGGTACGAGATTCTCCACCCAGGCAGGGCACGGGAGAGAAAGCAGTTTCTGCGTAACAGCACTGCGGATCCCCTCTGCGCGGTCACCCTCAGCGGCGTCCACACCCACCGTCAGAACCAAGAGTGTGACAGGCCACGGCGGACCCCGCCTGCTTCACCCTCATTTATTCTGACAGACGCCATCATTACGTGGAGCCGTCTGCAGAGTGCAGAAACAAACTAAAACACGCATCTCCCTAGTGAAGAATACTTGAGAGTCCTCGGAAAGTGTCCAGATGTACTTCCGGCGGAGCGCCCACTGCCCTGACTAGAACCCAATGGGCACCGCCTGCGCTCTCGAGTTCTGCCAGAGCTTATTGAATGGGTGCTGGGTTTCCGCTCTTATTCTTCTTCCTCTTCCTCCTCTTCGTCAGTCGTCTTCATCGTGGCAGTGTGTGATTTCCTGGGGGCCAGTGGGAAGAGGTTGGGAGGTTTGATCTCACTGATCGACCGTGTCAGCTGGTGCCTCTTGTGGTCGGTGTCTTTGAAATCCACTGGCGTGCGGTTGCGGGTGGCCAGCGGGGACTCCATCTCATTGATGTCCACGTGCGTGTGCTCCACTGTGGACTCGTGCGGCATCTAGGACAGAGTCAGAGGTCAGGAAATCACGGAGAACCAACAAGCGGCTTCCCGTATCGTGACCCGCTCTTGGGTCGGCTGCCGACACGGAGGCCGGAGCTCTCCCTAAGCTCGGGTCGAGCCGCTCCCCTCACCAGGTCTGAACAGCTCAGTTAACAGAACTGGGATACACGAAACAAAGCCTTGGCCATTCAAACACAAAGTTTATTAGATTTCAGAGTCAAGTTAGACCCTGTTACATTCTGTTTTGCTCACACCTCAGACCTGCCACCACAAAACCGACCCAGAGGGCTTTGTGCGTTAGAAATACACTTCAGACTCTCGTGTCACCCCACACAACTGGTTTAATATTGAACCTTTCTGTTCTGTTTTTGGATTACACCCGGCAGTACTCAGGGGACCATATGGGGTGCTGGGGAGCAACTGAGATGGGCTGCGTGCAAACAGCTTAAGTATCTTAAGTGCCAGCGGCGGCTGAGGGCGCCCGGACTCACCAGCACGTGGGCGGCTCTGAAGAGGTAGCTGAACGGGTAATAGAGCAGGTTGATGAACGGCGCCGCGTACAGGTCGGCATAGCGCATCACCTGGCTGGCGAAGAGCGTCTGCCGGGAGCCGCTGCGGAACAGGCTTCCCATCATCCCGTAGCACATGTCCATGTCGTGCGTCACTTTCTGAAACGAGATTGAAGCCTCGGCTCATTGGCGGACACTGCGCGAGGAGCCGCGAGGGCGCAGGCTCGGCCCAGAGCAGGGCGGCGTCGCTCACACACAATCTCCAGCCCCACTCGAGTACCTTGATGCGCCTCTGAATGGAGCTAATGTCTGGGCCGCTCGTTGCTGCTGCTGTCCAGGTGCCTGTGGACAAGGAAAAGTCCATTAGTGGACAAGAGCAAGTCCATTCGCGGCCCCTGTACAGGACAGCTGCTTCTGCCGCGGGACTCCCGGAGAGGCAGGCAGTGAAGATGTTTAGGATGAAACTTACTTGTAGAGTTCAGCCAAGAAGATATCCAAGCTCTGGAGTTCTTCAAAAAGTGCTAGTTGGGTTTGGAAGAAAAGGAAAATTGTTATGAATAAAAAGTGCCCAGTCGATCCGGCTGCTTTGGGGGGGGGGGGGGGGTGTGGATGCTGGCGCCCACCGCGCCCGGCTGCTTTGGGGTTATGGACGCTGATGCCTGCGACGCCCGCCACACCTGGCTGCTTTGGGGTTATGGACGCTGATGCCCGCCGCGCCCGGCTGCTTTGGGTGTGTGGGCGCTGACGCCGCTGCACCCCAGAGACCCACTCAGAGTCTGGCAGCAGTTTTCTGCCCTTTCCTCTTTACCCGCCTACTTCTGCCTCCACACACCCCATTCTCAGTGTTTAAAGTTCTGTTTTCAGGTGGAAATCTGAGAGTCGGGTGACCTGTCCAGAGAGGCAGAGGTTCAGAAATACTCACCAAGACTCCCAAACCCAGTGGATGGGACTGCTGAAAATGTGGATGAAAGGTCAGCCCCCAAATCCCACTGGAGAATATATAATGGCAGCACCAGCAGGTTACAGACTCTCCGTGTGTCCCAGCTTTTCTGGGTTCCCCAGAAGAGTAAGTCCCAGCCGCTACCACTCACATTCTTTACACCATTCAAATAATTCCTATGGCTGAGCTGACTGTGGTGACGGGTTTGTGTCTTGTCTCATGCACGTGATGAGGTAGGGATTACTGCTCTCCGCATTTCTTACATTTGAGGAAAGCAAGGGGAAAGGGGGGCCAGAGAGCTCGCGCGGGGCTAAGGTGCGCAGCCAGGCCCAGCTCAACCCGGTACCCTGCAATACTGCGTTGCCCTGCCCGGCAGTGTCCTGTGGTCCTGCGAGTACACGGAGTCACAGTAATGAGCCCAGCCAGCACTGACCGCACTGGACAAGGTGGGCTGGGACTGGCGAGAGAACTCACACGGCACGGCACCTTTAGCTACCCAGACCACAACTGCCTTAGTGCACTGTGCAGAGAACGCAGTTGAGCTTCACTCTCCACTTATCAAAGAAAGGAAGAAGTAGGGACCGGGACCAAGCCTGGAGCCCTCAACACCACCTGGTGGTCCTCCACCCCCAAATAGCAAACAGCACCAGATGGGGATGAACGTTTAAGGCTACTGAGGCCCCAGCGTCCAGCTAGAGGCTCAGGTGAGGAGCTCTAGTAGGCCTGGCTGGAGGAAACGGGACCAGAGCGGAAGGGGGAGTTCTCCGTTTAACTGCTTCCGGGCACGGACATCCTCTACTCAACCAATGAAGAGTCAAGAGGCTGGACAAGACAGATTGTCATATTCCACCAAGCCTCGACGTCCGTGAAACTAGCTGGCTGTAGGGGAGGGGGTGTGCCCACATGTCAGTACCGCCCTGGACCCCTGAATGCAAAGGATCAGGTCCTCCACGCTGCCAACAACCGTGCGGTGGCAGCTCCTACCGCTCTTGTCAGTCCAAACGTGCAGCTCCTGTGCGAGTTCAGGAATCACCAGGAATGTTCGCCAGCCTTGCCGCTTCTTGGATTTCAAAATGTCCCCAAAAATGTGGTCTCCAATATACAAAATATCCTTTCCCTTGGCTCCCAACAGATCGCAGATGGTATCAGAGGAACCTGAGACAATGCAATGAACAACGTAAACAAAATCCCTCCACAGTAAAGACCAGCATTCCAAACACATCATCAAATTCTGAGTAACTGTAACCCTTAAAGTACGTCACCATTTCTCATCACTGATCCATCATTACGGTGGCTGTGTTCTACTGTTCTAAACTGAACAAAGCTGTGAATCTGTTTACAGGGGCGCCTCCAAAACCCCTGACGGACTCTTGAGAACCACCCTCAGATGATTCCAAGACTCTGAGGAAAGTGCAAGTGCCCTTTCCTGTCCTCTTAAGGTGGACTCAGGAGGGTAAAGTGAGTCTAGACGGCAAAAACTTCTCCCTGGCTCCTGTCTGGAGACACAGTCAAAAAAGAAAACAACCATTTCAGCCAAAAGCAAAGACTCATTAGGACATACTGAGGGCCGGAAATACAGTAACAGGGTTATGGCACCTGTTGCATGCAGCAACCCGGGTCAATTTTTTTTTCTTTTTTGCTTTTTGGGTCACACCCGGCAATGCTCAGGGGTTTCTCCTGGCTCTGCACTCAGGAATCACTCCTGGCGGTGCTCGGGGACAATATGGGATGCCGGGAATCGAACCCCTGGCCGACATGGGCCGGCCGCGTGCAAGGCAAACGCCCTACCTGCTGGGCTATCGCTCCGGCCCCGGGTCAATTCTTGGTACCACATATGGCCCCTGAGCACTCCCCAGTGTAGCGCCCAAACAAATAAAACATTAGGACATACTGTCCCCTTCTCTCTTTTTCGGGCCACACCCAGCAATGCTTAGGAGTTACTCCTGGTGGTGCTCAGAGGACCATAGGGGTGCTGGGGATCGAACCCGGGTAGGCTGCGTGCAAGGCCAATGCCCTCCCACTCCCGTCACCTCAAACCCATTTCTCCCTGTTGCAAGAGTAACCACCAAAATAATCTGCCTTCAGTAAATATATTAAATACACAGGCTGTGTGTCAGGAGAACAACAAAGCTTCTTTCTACTAAATAAAGGGAAGCCTGGGGCGGAGAAACAGTACCGGGTTAACGCCACACAACCAACCCAGCTCGATTCCTGGTACATCATAGTCTCCTGAGCACTGCCAGGTGCAGCCCCCGGGCCCCCAAGCAGCACCAATTCTCAGGTCTTAGCAATGAGAGTCACCAAACAGTGGCTCCAAGGCCCCCTAAGTCCCAAATCAATGAATAAATAACACAAAAAGGAAAGACTAAAGAAGTCTAGGACGCACCTCCTGAGTAGACGATGCCGTGCTGCAAGGGGCCTGTGTAGGTGCCGATCTTCAGCTTGCCGGTTTGCTGTGGGAAGACATGACGGCCTCTGTCTGTTACTCTCAGCCTCCACCCAACATGCTAACTGAGCAGGCAGCCACACACAGCACCTTAGAGTTCTCACTCTTTGGAACTGCGCAGGTAGCAAGACCAGGACTTGGATCCATTTCCAAGTAAAGAGGCTAATAAGTCAGAAATCCCCGCTTCCGTCAGGAGAGTGGGAGCGGGCAAGGGAGAAACCTGGCGGACAGTGTCCTGCACTTACAGTGTCCACCTGCCGCAGCACCGTGCCCTCTCAAAAAAAAAGCGGTTTCACGCGCATCTACGAGGATCAGGTCAAAGTAGGACTGCCACGGCCGATGGGAGCTCCCGGGCTGACGGAGAACCAGCAAAAGCCAAACATCACTCACTGCTCACATCGTCTCGTTCAGATGCACCGAACACAGAAACAGTACTAAAGCGCGACCAACGGTCCCAACCTTTGCATCTAAAACACTATCTCACACATAAGCCCTTTCAGAAATATAAGCCAATGACTACTAAACTCTACATTTATCATCATCTACTTATTAGATTAAAATCATCTCTTGCCATCATTAGCTTCACTGCAATTAAAAATATGAAGGCTCAGCTTGAAACGGGCCAAGGAAAGATACAAATCTAGGCTCACGAGGCCCAGTGGAGGAGGAGCCGATCAGCACCAGAACGGCCATGTGCACCCCAAGGTCTGACAGGAGACGGACGGGGTATGCGCACAGCGACAGCTCCAGGGAAAACTGGCTCACAGCTCTTGACTCTGACAATAGAAGTTAGGTGTTAATTTTTTTTCCCCTTTTTGGGTCACACCCACCGATGCACAGGGGTTTCTCCTGGCTCTTAACTCAGGAATTACTCCTGGCGGTGCTTGGGGGACCATATGGGATGCCAGGATCGAACCTGGGTCTGCCGCATGCAAAGCAAATGCCCTACCCGCTGGACTATCACTCCGGCCCCAGTTATGTGTTAATTTTTTAACAATGCTGAAGAGCATACAAACTGCTTCTGGGCTATCTCAAAATAAGACTTCCTGGGCTCACTCTGAGATACAGAGAACTGAAATTCCCAGGGACGGAATTCCCAGCCACGAGCAGCCACACTGCAGCAATGAAGATTCCACACAAACCCCCAACAGAACAGTGGATCACAGATGCTGTCAAGAACTTTAATGAGGTATCTTCCTCAACCTGAAGACTTCTTTAAGTATAATAGTTCTGCTTAGATTTCCGTATTCTAGATCCATTTTACAAAATGCCAAATGAGTATCGCCCTCATTTCTGTAACTCAGTCTCCAGGTTACAACTGACTCCTGTGTTACTTCTAATTTTAACGGAGATTTCTGTATAGATTCTGACCAATTTCTTACTCTCAATATTCCAGGATGATTAAAAAGTATTCAGTATTAACTAAAGTAATGGTCTATTAAATTACATTACATGCAATACCTTAGGTCCGTGTGGAAAATCAAACAGGTAAGTCATAATTTTCTGGGGGGGAAAAACACAACAACATAAGGTCCATATATTCACCAAAGACATGTAATACTGAAGTTGATTTCTGTACGATATCTGTTTCAAAACCATACTTTTATTTTATTTATTTATTGCTTTTTGGGTCCCACCCGGCAATGCTTAAGGGTTACTCCTGGTGGTACTCAGGGGACCATATGGGATGCCTGGGATTGAACCCGATCTGCCGCATGCATGGCAAACGCCCCTGCCCGCTGTGCTCCCGCTCCGGCCCCACAAACCATGCACTTGTTTCTGAAATCGGGTCATCATAAGCTCCATCGGGAGTGACTCCTGAGCACAGGGGTTGGGGAGGCACCGAGCACTGCTGGGTGTGGGCCCAAAAGCATATTAGATATTTTAGCTCTTGGATTTACCCTTATGTCCGTACTCAACTCTCCTGCACTGGACGCTAAGATACTGCGTGGTTAAGCAGTAAGTAAGGGAAGGGCACGAGGAACCTAACAAGTCACACGGAAACAGCTGCTCTGGCCTTCTCCCTGCGGGCTCCTAGACCACCCCGTCAAGGTGCTGCAGGACTAGCTCTGGAGCAGGGACAGACAGAGGTGCTCGTCCTGCCTGTGGCCCACCCGCAAATCCCCAGCACAACAGTCGGGCCCTGAGCTCTATCAGGAGCGACCCCTAAACGTAGAGGATGGGAAGCCTCCTGAGGATGGCCAGGGTGGCCTAGTGCCCCCCACCCCCCTTTTGACTGGTTTACTCCAAATCACTGGACTTCTAAATTGAGATTTTTATATGGAAAAGTAGGAAATGCCAAGCTTCTGGCTAGTGATCTAAAACTTAACACTGTAAAGGAACCAGCCTCTTTACATGCTCAGCCGTGGCACGCCCGCTGAGTCCACATCCCCTGCAGCGCCCGCAGCTGCCCAGACCAGAGCCCAGCCTGCGTGTGTCTGACCCAGGATGTGACTTACCGAGTCCGGGTAAATGGCGGGCCAGAGCAAAGGCACTCTGATCACCCCCCCCCATAAAACCTTCAAGAAGCCAACTTAACTAAAGAATAAGACAGAAATATAGATAAAACTGATGACTACTCTGGTCATCTTTATCCACCATTATTTTCACTCAAAATGGCAAAATGAATGGCTCTCCTCGCCCTCGCCCCGCCCGCCTCTCCTTACAAAGCGACTCCCCTGTTCATCGCCTCAGTTCTCTAGGTCCAAAGACAAAATATTACCCCTACACAAACAGACAGACATTACCAGTAAGCACTTACATCTGTGTATTTATAATCACTGTTGGTGGCAAGAAATACTTTCCCGACTTCCTTCATGCGGCTCAGAAGCAAAGGCAGCTTTCCCTGAAATGTAACATGATGGTGAGTAAGACGCTCCCTCACAAATGCCTCACCGTGCACGGTCAGTGGGGGAATGAGGGAAGTCACATTACAGAGCCACGCCCCTCAGGGTTGCGGTGCTTATCTGGTTTCAGACTTTTTAATATGAGAGAGGCTCGGGGGGCCAGGGAGACAGTTCAGAGACTGGAGTCCACCTCTGCAGGCGGGAGCCCTGAGTTCAGCCCCCAGTTCTGCCTGGTCCACGAGCACCACTGGGTGTGGCACAGAAAGCACCGAGCGGAAAGGGACATCAGTGAGCAGAGACCAGATACGAATCTAGGTTGTATACAGGCGCGTGAGTGCAGCTCCTTCGCTCCTCGCAACCTTCCTTCCTATGTCTGCCTTAGAAATATTTAGAATACCTCGTCATCTCCGAGTATGTGAATCACGTGTGTTGGAAACCAGAGAGGGTCTCAATCACCATCAGCAAAATCCCTGGGATTTATTAGAGCCGGCTTCTGTGTGTGCCCACTCCACACAGGGCTCCGGGCGTGTCCGGTCCGTGTGAGGCCCAGAGCATATCCCAGCACTCAGCCCCAGCACTATGGGGGCCGAGTATTGAGCTGCTTTCGACCCAACGGGCACTGCTGGAGAAGGCCCCCAAAATATACCTTTACACAGTAAAACAACGTGTGCAGGATCCAATCTAGAAATGCCGATACTCGCCGGAAGAAGGACGAGGAAATCCCAACTCCTGGTGTAATTAGAAGAATACCTTTTCCCTTCCTGGAGCCTACAGTGTTTCTGAACTAACAGGGGTAAAGGCAGGAATCTGGCAGAAACTCTCACAATTAGAATTTTGTTTTTGGCTTTTTTGGGTCACACCCGGCAATGCTCAGGGGTTACTCCTGGCTTTGCGCACTCAGGAATTACTCCTGGTGGTGCTTGGGAAACCATATGGGAAGCTGGGGACTGAACCCGGGTTGGCGCGCAAGGCAAACACCCTCCCTGCTGTACTATCGCTCCGGCCCCACAGTAAAAAATCATTTATCAAAGGATTTTTGAGAAAAACATCACATTAATCTGCCTTAATGTCTGGAAAAGGAACAAAGTAGCTTAACTTTCTGTGTATATACACATGTTTATATTTTTGAATAATTTCAGACTTGCAAAATGTTCTCAGACGTTCTACATCAAGCTTTTCTTTTCTTGTTATTTTTAACTTTTCTTCTTTTTTTTTTTAAGGGTAACACCCAATGATGCTAGTAGCTACTCCTGGCTCTGCACTCAGGAACTACTCCCTGGCGGTGCTCTGGGGACCATAAGGGATGCCAGGGATTGAACCTAGATCAGCTGTGTGCAAGGCAAATGCCCTACCTTGCTGTACTATCACTCTGGTCCTTCCAGGTTTTCTTAATGTTACATCTTACATAAACAAAGAATAATCAAGATCAACCTTAGTATAGTGTGATTATAGCAAAATTCACATTAGTACAAACATAGTATATTACTAGTACAATATAAATATAAAATAAATCAAAACCAACGTCATTAACTGGATTTCTAAAATCAGTTAAGAATCCAGGGGCCGGAGCAATAGCCCAGTGGGTAGGGTGTTTGCCTTGCATGCGGCCGGCCTGTGCCGCCCGGGTTTGATCCCCGGCATCCCATATGGTCCCCCGAGCACCGCTAGGAGTAATTCCTGAGTGCAGAGCCAGGAGTAACCCCTGAGCATCGCCGGGTGTGACCCAAAAAGCAAAAATAAATAAATGAATGAATGAGTGAATGAATAAATAAACAAACAAACAAATAAATAAATAATGGGTAAAAAAAAAGGATCCAGTTAATGGATTTCTAAAATCCATTTCAGGTTTTCCACTGATGTCTTCTGAAGACGCTTTAAAAGGCGCCCTCACTCTCCGCTGACACGGGAGCTGAGCTGGCCACCACAGACAACCTTTAGGCCATGCAGCACCGCGGTTATTACGTTAGGCCATGCAGCACCGCTGGTTATTACTTTAGGCCATGCAGCACCGCGGTTATTACTTTAGGCCATGCAGCACTGCGGTTATTACTTTAGGCCATGCAGCACCGCGGTCATTACTTTAGGCCATGCAGCACCGAGTTATTACTTTAGGCCATGCAGCACCGCGGTTATTACTTTAGGCCATGCAGCACTGCGGTTATTACTTTAGGCCATGCAGCACTGCGGTTATTACTTTAGGCCATGCAGCACCGCGGTTATTACTTTAGGCCATGCAGCACCGCGTTATTACTTTCAGGCCATGCAGCACTGCGGTTATTACTTTAGGCCATGCAGCACTCGCGATTATTACTTTAGGCCATGCAGCACTGCGGTTATTACTTTAGGCCATGCAGCACTGTGGTTATTACTTAGGATGGGTTGCGTGGGAATCTGAGGTTTTATTATATGAATTTTGACAAGTTACTTATTCCCTCTATTTTTCATTTTTCTAATCTGAGAGAGAGAGAGAGAGAGAGAGAGAGAGAGAGAGAGAGAGAGAGAGAGAGAGAGAGAGAGAGAGAGAGAGAGAGAACACAATCCTGACCCGGGTAGCGCTGGTTAAGCGGGGCATGCGGCGGTCACTGAGACCGGCCGAGATGCTCGGCAGAACCTCCTCAGCTATTACCAGTTGGAGGTAAAGAGACAAACGGGATCTGGATCCCTTGGGCCCACCAACAATCAGAAGCTGCAGACCAGGGCCCGAGGGCTCCTGTGCTCAGCCCTCACACCGACAGTGCCAGGAGACAGGAGTGTTTTTCTTTCTCCGTTTTATTATAAATAGGCTTACTGTTCACTTCTCTGTTAGGTAAAAACACATATTCGTTCCTCTTCAATACTTACATCTTTGACTACATACTTCTCAAGATTTTCAACAG
The DNA here is from genome assembly GCA_021461705.1 of Cryptotis parvus. Classification (NCBI taxonomy): domain Eukaryota; kingdom Metazoa; phylum Chordata; class Mammalia; order Eulipotyphla; family Soricidae; genus Cryptotis; species Cryptotis parvus. Next base: position 1,150 of record JAJIBD010006862.1, on the reverse strand, counting down.
TCTTTTCCTTAAGAGAGCCCTAGGTTTAAGAAAACCAGGAAAAAGCAAAATAAGTGTTTTAACGATTTCTAAGAAAAACTGCGTCTATTGTTAGCCCACATTTGCCGTGGAAAGTAAACAGACTCAAGAAGGTCCAGGGAAGGCAGCAACGTGCTTCTCTGAATACTGGCTCTCTCCAAACAGACTGCACAAATGAACCTACTGCTTTATCTGATACTGGAAGGGGGGCCGAGGGCAGTGTCAACGTGAAGACACTCCTCAAGCGAGATGGCCTGGCGCCACACACAGTTCAGAGTCCCCTGCACTGCCCAGAGGGACTGAGGCACCCCCAGGTATGGCCAAACCTCCCCAAAATTAAAATACAATTAACTAGAAGTCAAAAGATTTCCATGTTTTTAGTACAATTTGCTATAAATGAAATATATTAGTTCAGATGATCAGTTAATGAGGTGTTGGGGGGAAAAGCAAATGGATCATCCACAAAGGACCTGGTAAGTATATTCTTAACATTATACATCATTCTAAATTATGTTTGGGGAACGTAACTGAAAAGAAGATCTACGAGCCCAGCACTGTCACTGAAGAAGGCGAACTTTACTTCTAATAAGAAGGAAAACCAAGGACAGGAACAACATCATCTAGCGAGCTGCCCCAGGGCGGCACTCAGGGGTTACTCAGGTTCTGTGCTCAGGAATTACTCCTGGAAGTGCTCCAGGGACTATATGGGATGCCGAGGATTGAACCTGGGTCAGCAGAGTACAAGGCAAATGCTCTCCCTGCTGTACTATAGCTCTGGCCCACAATCCATTTTTCACTAAATATTTATAATTTTTTAATATTTATAAATATATATATATATTTATTTTTTTTTTTTTTGCTTTTTTGGGTCACACCCAGTGATGCTCAGGGTTACTCCTGGCTCTGCACTCAGGAATTACTCCTGGCACTGCATGGGGAACATATGGGATGCCGGGATCGAACCCAGGTAGCCGCATGCAAGGCAAACGCCCTACCCGCTGGACTATCGCTCCATCCCAATATTTATAGATATTCTTATAAAACATTTTTTAAATAGAGTAGAGGAAAAATTCTGCTCTATTTGCACTTTAGAAAGTTAATGTCGGGGGATCAGAGAAGTACAGCGGGTGAA